>JAIUCV010003460.1:0-27962 GCA_026724425.1 Erythrophleum ivorense
CCAAATAGTCTTTCTTGATGTTTGGCACCTCTTGGGCAAGTTTAAAAGCATGAATATGACTTGTATGAACTACCCAAGTGGTCTCAAACCTTATGCATCTCAATTTGGCCATTCTACTTCCATTTACACATACATTTCCATGATGCAAGTTTGCCATTACATGTTCAAATTGCACATTTCCATACATATAACCTTAAACTTCATTTGTACATGATACATTAGCATAATTATACATGTTCATAACATCATGGGATATATACGACCATAGATTGCAACAATTTCCATTCATATGGCCTTAAAGAGACAAGACCTATACACTTTGATGTCAAAATCTCATCTCCCAAGGTGTGGGCTCTCATTGCCTTATTCACTTGGTCCACCTAGCATGCTAGAACATTAGAGAGAATGAAATGAGATTCAAAGAATCCTAATAGCTTTCTCCCTTTTAATCACACATAAAGTATGCAATACAAGCCTTGAAAATATATGCATGGACATGTTAACATATGTGAGCATTCAAGAAACATTCTTGGCATTTGAACAAGTCATACATAGCATGCATAGGCTTGCCAAGTAAGTGGATTAGCCTCACCCATCCACTTGTAGATTTTGGACTTGCCTCACACATTTCTTTAAAAGGTTTTTGACTCAACCTTACTCTTGGGAGTCAACCTCATTTTTGGGAGACTCTTTACTTTGTCTCAACTGACTTTAAGGGCTCTTGGCTCATCCTTACCATGGCTAAAGGATTCTTGGCTTCTCCACACTCAAGCAAACCAAGGCAAGCACATAAAACATCATTTGAATGCATAAAACATCATTATGCTACTATGGAATAAAAGCTCATGCTAAAATACTTTTCATAACTCAAAACATATATACACACATTCAAAGGCAAAGTAAGCACACATCCATGCATGAAAGAAGGTGGAGAGCGCTACCTTGCTTACATTCACACCCTTTTTCCTTGAGTCTTGGATCCTTTCCCTTTACCTCACACACCTAAGAAGGTGGAGATCATTTCTCTTGGCCTAAACACAATTCATGGAAGCCAATTAGGTTCATGGAGTTAATTCTAAAGCCACACATCTTCCTTAAACACTAACTTAATCTATAAACCCTTTTATGGTTCCAAGAATGTACCTAATGAAGCAACACCCATCAAATAAATTCTAGGCTCCATTATTCCCTTTCATATATGATTTTTGACTCCTTTTAAGCTTCTTGGAGTCATCACATAATTAAAACAAAGAGCCTAACTACATGTTTCTTCTTTAGGTTATATTATAGAACATATAAGGCCATCTCACTATCAATGGTTTCTAAAATTTTTTCAAGGTTCCTTTCATATTCATTCATCGTATAGGACTCAAAAATAGATTTAGAAAAATTTAAAACTCCCCCTAGATGTCTTATCCCCTTTAGGTCGACACTATGTAGCATTTGGCCTCCATGGATGTTTACTTTGTTTTCTTGATGGAAGATGCATATGGGGAGACTTCTAGAGATCTTAGGAACTCATTTAAACATTCATTTAGGCTTAAGAATAATTACATCAAATCAGATTTTTAAGAGAACCCATGAAACCCTAGGCTTGCTACCTTGAAAATCAATAGTTTTTTCTTGAATTTCTTTGCATATTCTTACTCTCCTCCCTTAAATTCATAGAATTCACCTTTGATTCTGCCAAAATTCAAGCCCTCTTGCATTTACATACATGGGGCGAAATAGGGAGAAGAATGAGGAGGAAGTAGCTACCATGGGATGAAAGATTTACCTTATTTTTCCTTATTTTCTTGCTTGATTCTCACTTTCCTTGGCTTTCTCTCTTCAAATCCGAATTTTTCCCTCTTTGTCTAACCTCAAAATAGCAATAAAAACCTCAATAAAAATATGGAAAGAAAAAGGAGAAGGAGGAGCAGAAGTTTGATGAAGGAAAGTGCTTGAAAAACTAAGATTTTCATACCTTTCTTGGCTTGCTTTTCCCTTTCTTCTTGCCTCCTTTTGTGCGCCTCATCCTTAGGGTTTCTCTCTAGTTTAGGGTAGAAACAAGTGTGGCTAAATGAAGTAAAGAGGTGGGGCACCTCATATATATAGGGAGGTTTAAGGAAGACTTTTTAAAAATTCTTATTTTACCATTCGTTCTTGGCATTTTTGTTTCTAACTCGTTTTAGCTCCTTTTTTAGAACCGTCTTTTCCATTATGAAATTTAGGTTTCCAATTTAGTAAAATGCATTTGGAATCACTCAAATCAGAGCTAAAACCTTCCCGAACGAATCAATCAAAGTTTGAGTACACTGACGTTAGAAAACGTCCACCGGATGGGCTTTAGTTGTCTCAGGGCTTCCCATGGTTTTCAGGGCCATGAGAACCCCAAAAAACCCAAAAATTTCATTTAAAAAGCCCTCCTATGTGAATTCCAAAATTTGCTCAAAATGACAAAAATGCCTTTACGTTTCGTCAATCTTTTGTCACATTTCGTTTTTTCATCCTAGCTTCATTTTTTTTTCAGTCTACGCCTGGAATTCTCATTTTTAAGAGTCTAGAATGCTTCTCAAATTTTTTTGGACCTTAAATAATTCATTTCAGGGAACTTCCTTTTATATTCGGTGAATTTTGTTCATTTACAAAGAAACCATACGTTACGTTTTTTAGCTTTATTACTTGAATTTCGTTCATTTACAGAGAAACTGGATATTACAATAAATAGTAATATATTATAATTGAAAACACTTTTCTTATAAGATCGACCTCGAATACTTGAGCTTTATTACTTGGTATGATCAGTGTACTTGCTATGACAAATTATAAGAGTAATTAAATCAAGTTAGCTACCATTGCTTAAAGCTATAGTGACATCCTTTAGGTGTTGCGTAGCCAACACTTATCATTCACTTCCATTTTCCATTTTCTACTCTTAATTTATAATCCACATCATAAGTTCACCATACTTATTTTTGTTTTTCTGTAAAAGAATTAGATATTAGAAAAAGATTTTTAAGATATATAAAGGAAAATTTCCATCAAAATTATTTCTTACTTGATTTCTTTTTCTTTTCAAAATTGCCTTTCTGTCTACAAATGGAATTCCCTTTTAGCTTTGCTTTATAGGGGTTAAGGATTTATCCTATTTCTTGATTCAATTCTTGTCATTAGTATGAATCTCCTTTTTCTTTTCAATAGTGGTACTTGCATTCAAAGTTAACATACATTGACATTTATAAACTTGTTAAGATCTACGTTTGATAATATCTCACATGATATCTTAAGTTTCCTTGTGATCTTATGTTCCCAACATGAGGTTATAGAAAGATCACATCACAGAATTATGGTATACAATTTTTGGATCCTTAGTAATTGCACTCTTATTTTCACCAATCCATGTATTTTTCTTATCATGCTTGCATTCAATAAACTTTGTATTCTCAAACCACCATTTTAAGAAGTATTTGTTTCATCTTTTGTTATACATTTAATTTCATAAACTCTAATGCAAGTGAATAAATAATTCCTATTAAGTCAAATTTCTTACAACTATAAGTAACATCCTCATTAGAGGAATCAAATTGCATAACCTAGCTACTTCTTTAAGTCTTTTCCCTATATCTACACCTCATAATAAAAAATATTTCCTTGCCTTTCCACTTCTTGGAACAAAATCCCTACTCCATCCAAATACTCTTTCAAAAAAAATTGAAAATAATTATAAATCTTGGATGCATGATACAATGTGCTATTACCATTGATGGTATAAGAAGGAAAATTTTGACAATTGTGAAAATCTTGCTGAGCCTAAGAATTTCTCCATCTCTCTATCATCTTCTCAAAAGCTAGTAAAAATTGTGTAAACGCAATTATTTTAGTAGATAGTTCACCCAAAACATTATTAGTGCTCGCACTCTTTTTAAGAAGCCTTACTATTAGGGGTGTTCATTGGCCCGATACGCCCTAAAGGCCTGTCTTAGCCTGTCTAATTGGACCGGGCTAGGTCGGGCTAAAAATACAAATAGACAAAACTTTAAATAAAACTATATTAAGTCGGACTAGGCTACAGGCGAAAGCATGTTCTGCCCAACCTACCCTAATAGTTACATTTTTTTTAATTATTAACATCTTACCATCTTTTATATATATATATATATATTAATTCTTATTTCATCTTATTCTCTCTACATATTGCAGTTTTTATTACCCACGCAAACCTTCCCTACTTCTTAATTATTTTCATTATTAATGTGTATACTTACTAGTATTTCTCTTGTTGAATAATGAAAATACACATATTTACTTAAGACTAATTATACTAGTATAACTTATATTTTGTTTGATAATATTAGACTATTTTTTTATTACTGATAAAAATATAAAAATTCTAAAAGTCTATTATTTTGAAATATATATCTATGAGTCTGTAAAAATATATTTTTACAAGTATGAATTCATTAAAAAAAAAGCTCAGGCCACCTTAACTCGCCCTAAAATCAGGTTTGTTTGGGCAGGGCCGAGCCATGGGTATAAAAACAACCCCAATGTCTTAATCGAGCAAAGCATCGGGCCGACTAGATGTCCGGCCTGACCCTGCCCATTTATAGCCTTACTTACTATTTGCAAAGAATATATCTTTACCAAAGATAGTTTACCATTTATGTTGAATTTTATACAATTTTTTGGCCAATTATGTTTATGGAGATTATGCTCATCAATTATTGCATCTCATGGGATTTGAAACTTTTCTTTTAAGTCACATTCTTTCATGAACTTTTGAAATAATAATTATGTAATCCCCTGATAGAGGGTACTACATATCCTATTTCTTTATTAAAGTAGTGAAAATTCAAGCATAGAAAAAAAATTAACTGTATATTAAGTAACTAATTTCATACATCTCATATTTGTAAATTTATAAATAATATTAATACTTCTCAAATAATAGTACATAACTTATGCCCAATAATATTATTACAAATATTTAATAGACAGGATTTTTATGTCTTCATAATACTATCTTTTAGATAGTGGAAGATTGGTCTACTCTTAGCATTTCAATCTATTATTAATGTAGTCTTAGTAGCATCAACATCCCTATCTAAACACATCACTAAATATAGTGAGAATTTACATTATTAGTAAGAATATGATTAGTTTTGAAAACTAATAATAGTCTAACTACCTCATGCAAAAAAGTATTTTTTTTATCCCTTCCTGTCTATGGCATATAAGAATAATATATGTATTATAGTATACCAAATATGAATAGAAGATCATACAAATATAGTAACACAATCCATGTTAAAAATCATACAAACATGCAACATGTATGTATTTATTCTAGAACATGTTCAGACTATATTAACCTTTAATAAAATTGTTTCTGTATATGAAATAATATGTTAAATAGGCCATATCCAAACATTACAAGTTGAGGTCTGTAACAGCCCAAAAATTAATTAAAGTGTTAATAATGTATTTAGACCAATTAAGAATAATTATTATAGAATAATTGGATAAGCTATATGAACAAAAATTTATAGAAAAATAAATTATTAATATAGGTTTAAGATTTCGATTAGATTAAAGCCTAATTTAGGCCCAAAGTTAATTTGAATAAGCCATGGATAAGGATTTATGGAGGCCCAATGGTTTTAGGTGCAAGCCCAACTCCTTATCATGAGATTTGGGCTAAGAGAGATCACTTAGTAATAGCCCAATCTGATTTAATAAAATGGAGGCCCAAGACCCAATTTACATAAGCCCTTATAGTTGACCCAACACACATTATACAGATCCAAATTAGATTGACTCTTGGCCTAACCCTATTAAGTTGCTGCAGCCCAACTTATGAAATAAGGCCCAACAAGAATGAAAATCTGAACCCACAAGGAATTGGGCCATTGGGTCAGCACATCCCACTTCTAGATTTAAGTTTTCTGCAACCCATCTCATTTAGCACAACCCACTTAAAATAATAAGCCCAATTGGACCTTGGGCTGATGGGTCAACCCATTTTTCATTAAAAACCCTAAGGGTTCAGCAGCTTCCCTCCCCATTGAGCAGAAAACACAAGAGGCAAGGGAGAAAATTCGGAGGTTTAAGGGAGGCTAGGGTTCTACCAACATTGCAGCTCCATTTTTTACTCCTAGAAGATGATTTGGCCAAGGTGAGTTATATATAACTTAACCCTCTCATTCTCCTCTTCATTTTAGTTCGATTAGTTTCTGGTTTTGAGCATTTGCATCTCTTTTCCAAATCTGAACCTTGGTGTTTTGGTGTTTCCTTGTAATATTTTCAGAGTTAGAAGCTAGAGGAATAATTGGGTAAGTATTTCCCTTCCATTTTGTGTATTATTTTGTTGAAAAATATCCCTAAGGGTTGATTTTCATAATGGGTTCTATTATGGTGAGAAAATACAAGGAGATGAATGTGAAACACTGAAAATTCTAGGCTTGATGACTGAAATCCGAATTTGGGAATGTCTCATGATGTGTTCTTGGTAATTGAGGCTCAACTCAGTCTATTAACCTCTTAGATGTATAGGTAAGTGATTTCTTTCTTTTTACGAGATGTATGTACTAAATTCCCATCATTTGGACTGACTTTTGGTGCATGGTCTATGTATGTGCGAAAATGAAAATATGGAAAGTGAACGGTCATGAGCTTTGATGTCTTGACTGGGAATTTGAGTAATTGACCTTTAGGATGCTTGGGCCTGGTGTGCTTTGAATCATGATGGTAGCTAGAGAATGAGTAATTGGCTTCATTAAGGTAACCGGGGTTAATTTTCCAATTCTATGTATATGTTGATGTTAATCTGATATTATTTGCACATATATGATTTTGAAATGTTAAATGATTGGTTGACTACTTGAATTGTTATTGTGATTGGAAATTGTGAGTCCATGGTGGAGCTGTGATGCAGCTGCCACCCGTGCATGTGCTTCGATCAAGCACCAGGTTATGATCAGACCCCAGATGCACTGAGCCCTGGTTGTGCTCATTATGGAGTAGGTGTCGTGGACGGACCTCTCATAGTGTTATTGCCCATTAACATGTTATGTGTAACAACCAGGAAAAAGAAAGAAAATAGAAAAGAAATGAGAAAAGAAAAGGGAAGAGAAAGCTGGAAAATTTTCGAAGAGTTGAGAATTTTCTAAGTCTTCTCGCCATAGCGAGAAATGGAATCGCCATAGCGAGAATGCCCCTTCGCCGTAGCGAATATGCTCCTAGCTATAGCAAATTCCATATAGAAACCAGGGAGTTGCTCGCCGTAGCGACACCATAGCGAAGGCAGAGGTCTGGAACAGACACGATCTCGCCATAGCGATGCCATAGCGAAGGTCTGGAATAGACACGATCTCGCCGTAGCGACACCATAGCGAAGGCAGAGGTCTGGAACAGACACGAGCTCGCTGTAACGAGGGTAATGACTCGCTATAGCGAGAGCGGTCCAGAAAAGCAAGAAAAAGAGAATTTGACGTTTTAAAAGCTTCCAAATCTCTTATTTCTTCTTCTAACCGACTCAAACTAGTCTTAGGAGAGAGAAAAGGGTGGAGGAAAGAGAGAGAAGCTGAGAAGAAGAAGAAAGCACAAGAAAGGTAAGGATTCTCATGGCTTCCTCTTAGTATGTTGCCCTTCTCCCCTTTCCCCCTCTTTCCTACGGTTTAAATAGCAAAAATGGTTAGGTCTTGAGGTTGGTTCAGAGGAGAGAGAGTGGGAAATCACTCTTGAGAGAGGTTAGAAGTATATAGTCTTCTCTTTCTTGCTTTTCCCCCTTTCTTAAGAGCTTAAGAGTTGAGAAAAGAGAGAGAATAGCTAATGGGCTCTAGTGAGAGGAAGAAACCTAGGTTGAGAAGCTCAGTAGAGTTGATTAGAAGTGATCCCTAGCTTAAGAAGCAAGTATTAAGGCATTAATTCCATGCTTTTGTGTGGTTAGGCTCAAGAGAAGCTCTCCCATCTAGAAGTGGTAGTGAAATCCACAAGGGAGGAGTCAAGTGAAAGAGGAAGTAGTGAATAGCTAACAAGGTAGTTCTCTCCACTTTCTCTCATGCATAATTGTGTGTTTACATTGTCTTGCTTGTGTGTATGAATGATATGAGCTATGAGAAGTGTGTTAGCATGATGCTATGTTATGAATTGAAATGATGATTTATATGCTTGGTTTGGTTTGCTTGAGGAAATGGAAAAGCCAATAACCCTATAGCCAAGGTGAAGATGAGTTAAACCCTTAAGTTGGTTGAGACAAGAGTAGAAAGTCTCCCAAAAGTGAGGTTGACTCCCAAAGAGTAAGGGTTGAGTCTAAGGACCTCTAAAGATTGGGTAAGACAAATCCAAAAGCCACAAGGAAATGGGTGAGGCTAATCCAAGTACTTAGCAAGCTCCTAAATGTTATGTGTGGCCTACTCACATGTTGAGAATGTTTTCCTTATGCATGGCCAATTCATATATTTTAAATGTTTTCATCATGGTTTTATATGCTAACATACCATACATGCATAATGAGACTTGTTGCATGCGATATATGTATGATTGAATGAGAGTTGAACTATTGGGATTCTCTGAATCTCACTCTCCCCCTCCACCATCCAACCATGCCAGGTGGACCAAGTGAGATTAGAGATGGGAACCACCACCAAGCATGAAGCTAGGGGAAGCTAAAGGAGAGTGTAAAGGCTTCTTGTAATGTGTTGTACATGAGAGTTGTATATGTAAAGTACTGATGTATATGATGTAGTTCTTAAGAGTATTTGTAAGATAATGTATGTATGAATGATGAATATATGAGAATGAAGTTTATGATGAATGAAGAGGCAATTTTGATATGCAATACTCAAAGTAGTATAGACTATATGGGTGCATAAGTGGGCATGGGATAGTGAGTTTCCCCAATCTAAGTTATTAGACACTTGAGGCATGATTGATAGCTTCTATAGATGCTTTCTCATGTGCTCAAAGAGTCATAGAAGTAGAAAAGCCAAGATTGGACCTTATGAACCCCACTTTTGGCCAAGAAAGGGCCTTCTTGCACATGATGTCATAGATTAGCCATATGACCTCTCCTTGTTATGAGATTTGACATGTAGCTAGATTATGTTTAGAGATTTCTGGAAAGCTAGAGTTCATGTCATTTAGAGGTCTATAGCATTTTCTATGATTTTTCAAAGTTGACACAGAAAATCGGATTTCAGAAATCACTGTTCATTTGGTCAGTTTGAGAAACGTGTCATCCGAGGGGCAAACGTAGTCCAATGGCTACGAAATTTTATACAAAGAAACTAGATGGTCACAGTGACTTGTAGGAACTGGAAGCACCTCATTTAGAGGTCTAGAGAGGAAGTTATGCAATTTCGAAGTTCCTGCCCAGAATCAGACACCCAACCAGACCCGAGGTACTGTTTCATCGGTTTCTGGGAAATTGGCTTGGTGAACTGATCTGGAGATATTTTTATCCTCTAGCTAACATCCACATCTTTCCATAGATATATAGTTTATGAGTATTGAATTTTTTTGGAATTAGTTAGACATTTTCAAAGTCCATATCAGTAAACTGTGACAGCAAAGAAGCCCCCTCTGACCAGTGAACGATTTTGATGTCAAACGCAGAGTATGTGAGATAAGGAGACTTCTACTTATTTTTATCAAGAAGTAGACGTCTCAAGCTTTCTATAATGACCCAGATCATGCAGTTATGATTTTTCTAGATTTAGTTACGGATTTTCAAACTTAGCCCAGAAATGAAGCAAAATCTGCCAAGAACGAAAATGCATGTCTCCAATCCCTTTTTGCTTTCCATGAGTTTAAAGCATATAGTTGGGATTGATATAAGTCTCACTAGTGCAATTGAGCATGAGGAACCATAGAGAGAGCTCAACCGGTCCATGTTACTTCTAAGTGGATCTCTACCCATACAACATGCCTTAGAGAAAGAGCACCAAGGTAGAGAAATCATCTCCCTTGTAAGCTTAGCATGAGTACATGAATATGTGGGTATGATGGGTATGAGCTAGAGGTTGAGGTGTTACATTATGTATGACTGTTGGTATGGGACAGTAGTTATTGGTAGTTCAACTAGTTCATTTATGAATTGAATTGATGATTCTGAAATTGATGATATGAAATTGCATTGGATTGATTAACTTGTACATATATATGGGAATTGCCTTTTGTTATTGAGATTATATATCTCACTCTGTTGTGGGCTAATATTTTCAGGGACCGGACCTCTTAGTGGCAAGGAGAGAAATTAATGAAAGCGCATTAAATGGTTTGGTAACACATAGGTTTGGAGGTCTTGTTGAATTGTATGGTAACTAGATTGCTAGTTTTGTATCATTGCTACATTGCATCATGAATTGCCAAGTATAGAGACTGTATATGTAATTTAATTATCATGGGATTGAACATTATGGTTGTAATTGGCTAACAATGGATAAATGACTTAATCTTGTATGAACATTAAGCATGGGCCCTATGCATCTTGTGACCAGAGTACTTTTGCTGTCATTAAATTATAGTTTTATTGATGTGTGGTAGCTTGGTCAGTTGAAGCCAATACTCTAAATCTTGAGAGGGATAAAGATAGATTAATTAGGTAAATCAAGTAAATAAACACCATTAAAGATTCACAAATAGAGGGAGAATGGTCTTAGAGTGTCTCTAGAAAGCAAGTGGAGAGTTTGAGGCAAGGTTTTAAGTGTAGTAGGATCAGACGACATTTGGCCGCGGCCAATAGTGGCGAAGTTACCCAAGGAGAGTACCAAAGAGCAATTTGCCGCGGCAAATATGGAATTGGCAGTGGTGAAATGTGGAGGTAAAATTGGGAGTCATTCAGAGGGAAATTGGCCGCGACGAAGTGGGTAATTGGCCGCGGCAAACTTTTGTGAAAATGAGCCAGGCATTCTAGAGAAGGATTAACTGCGGTGAAAGGAGGTATTGGCCGGGGCCAATAGCGAGAGGCAAGTGAAGGAAGTTCTAGAAGGCTTCTTCGCCGTGGCGCCATGCCACGGCAAAATTAGTAACGATGCGAGGGGCGAAGCCGAAAGGAATTGGCCACAGCGAATGTCCTGAAACTCCTATATTGACTAGAAAATCTTGCTGTTTCATATTGTAACCTCAAGGGATGACTTGTAAACATTGATAGAAGATAAATGTGAGTTGAAAATGATAGATAACAGAATCAAGACTCATAAATGAATGTTTGTTTCCCCTGAGGTACGTAAGTGTTTGTAATTATATGGTTGATGACTATAATGAAATTAAGGTTCAAATTTTCCCATATTTTCACAATGTAATTAGTTTTAATCATATGTAACCATGGATTAGAGTTGTTAATCACGTGTTTAACCTTAATTATAATGATAAGAAGTTAGGGTCGTCACAAGGTCTAACTAGTATCAACATACATTTTATGATAATATATCATGTATCACACATAATTACATTCAAATACAATAACATAGATATGCAACATAGTATTGATAACAAAAGTAATTATATATTTCCTACTCCTTGTACTTAGTTTTATAATATTTCATTGGGGCTAATTTGATGACCTCAGTTTCATTTTATATTCTTTGGGTTAAATTGGGATTAATGTGTTTTGATTGCATAATTATTGAATTTGGACTTTAATTGTTATTATACTTTAATCAACAAAGGCCCAATTATCTATATTTTTGTTCTTGTAGGTAAGCTAAGTCACATAGATAGATTTGGATGCTAAGCTTATTATAATTAGGAATTAATAATATATTTTTACATTTCTAGACCATATGATGTAAGTCTGCCTATCTAGGGCTTTAAATTTTTCCTTAGTTCATATTTAGTTAGAGACAATTTTTCTTTGACTAAATCTAGAGAGCTTCCACATACTGTTCTTCTATAAAGTGCTTTGTTCATGGCATTTTGAATTCTTCTATAATTGATCTAGGATACTGAACTTGATATCTAAACCTGAGTTTACAATTTGATTATATATACTGGTTTGATTTTAATTATAGAACAAATTTCTTCTTCTTTTTCTCTTTGTTTTTATGTTAATCTCGATTATACCATTTGGATAATTTAGATTGCATAATTATTGGTTTGTTTGCATGATCCAAAAGTTGTGTTTTCTTTAATTGGTTGATTGATCAATTAGATTTGTTCTATTTATCCCATTAAAAGTTTATATGTGATAATCTTGGGGCGTTTGAATAGGGATTTGATTGATTTTATGTTATTAATTTGGTGCAATTGTGTTAGGCTTAAAATAGGGACCAATCATAACTCTAGGTGGTAACTAGCAATAACCAAGAGATTAAAATTAAACCAAAAGAATTTTTAAAGAATGAGAAAGGTGAGATATCAAGGGAAGGAACCTCAGATTAATTACACTTTTGTGAATTGATTTGTTTCCCAATCTATCTCAATAGCTATTTCTTTTTTAGATTAATTTTTCTAATTTTGCATAAAACTCCATTCAAATTAATTTTGATTATGTGATTTCTTAATCTGATTAAAAGCCTTCTTGAGAGACGACCTAGTGAGCACTATATTACAACTCAATTAATTTTACTAATCTTGGCCAGTTTGATAGCTGTGAGTTTTCCTATTACCAAGTACCACTTAATTTTACCTAAATCTTCCAAAGGCATCTTTTAAGCATTATTAATTCAATATAGTCATAATGAGTTTAGTTCTTTGTATCTGATCTTTGTGTATCGCATAACTTGATGCACACTAGCATGCCTCATTATTTCATTCATAGAGCCTTATTTCATTGATATAGCATTAATAATACTCTAATGAGTACATTCTGTTAATACACTTTTAAGGAGACATAAATAATCCTACCTTAAATGCCCTAGTATAAAGAAAATACTTTCACAAGCCATGTATCAGGTGTCCTATACCATTGTGCAAGCTTAGGTTCTTATAATCATAGATAACCCACCAAGCATCTCATACTACTTAACGTGAAATCTAAATTTTTAACACTATCAATGAGGAAGACTATTCATCTTAGTCATTATGATCACTAAAATCTTCACTTTATAGATAGGAGTAAATATGCTAGAACATCCCCTAAAGTTAATTCACAAACCTCAACCTAAACCATGAGACCTAAAAGCCACATGAGGACCTCCTAAACCTCCTATGAACCCCCTATCATAACCTTACTTCTAGGAGAATGAGACTTCAAAACATGAAGGATTCTAACTCCAAAGTTAATTTCAGATGATCATATACTTCCTTTCATATAGAGAGAACTTTTGTTTCTACTAATGAAAACCATCTCTTAGAATCTCATCCTCAAGAACTCTGTCTTCTAGAGACTTATTATAAAATTGGAAATTCATAGAATCTCATCTTCAAAAATCATCTTATATTGGGAGCCCATTCCTTGAAAACCTAAAGTTCTTTTACCTATAGGAAGCTCATCTTAAGAATTTAATCAAACATATATTAGATGATTAATGGTTGTGCCAAGCAACCTTAAGTAAATTAGGTTGAATAAAATTTGCAATATAGGATGCAATTTAGATCATTTCTCTTGAAAATAGATTTCAATATCCAATTAAGCCTTATAAGTGTAAGAGAGACCTAAAAGTTATCTAATTCAAAGGGGTTTGGATTGAACTTAACTAGGTAAAATTTAAATTAAATTAAAATTACAAACTACTAACTAAAATGCATGAATTAACAAGTAAGTAATGAACATGTGATTAGCTTTAGATTTATCCCTTAATATTTACTATCTTTATCCTAATTTAATTATTAATAGCTTTAATCCAAGAGTTCCTACATGTGTTCATGGTAGTTTATCTTGAGTTACCACACAAGATTCAAGACACTAATAATTCTGAATTAAATTATTAATTCTTGTGATTAAACTCATTGAACACTCAAATAAAATAATTAATTAATCAATTAAATTAGCCTCTAAACTTTCATTATAGGAGACTCAATTAACCAATTAAACTTTAAGAAGATCTCAGATTATACATTCTAGTACACAATTTTTAACATGTATCTTATTAAATACCTTGATTGCATATATGAAAAATTAGATGTCTGTAAAAATTACAGCACTTAAATTTATCCGTTAATCATCAACACTCTCCCTAATTGATGTCTAACCAACCACCAATTATAAATAACACATTTCTTAATTAAATACAATCTTAACCAAGCTAGTATAAGAGAAAGAAAAGTGTTAGAAAGAGAGGAAATAAGGTGCAGAAATCTTGGCCAAATCCCTAATTAATCTTCATGGATTCAAGCTTCAATACAAGGTTTTCATCTAAGTTAGCTACCAAATGAAAATTAAGCTTCTATTGGAGTGAGATGATGAAGAAAATAGAGGAGATGAGCCACTATCATGGAGCTTCTAATTGGGAGGAGATGAATTCACATTATTTGTGCCTCCTTCACATTCTTGATATCCCTCTCTCTGCCCGAGCCTTCTCTCTCTTGAAAACTTATGCTCCTTATGCTCTCTTCTCACGTGATTAATTCTTATCCTTTATCTAATCTTTTCCATGTTCCAAATCTTCCATATGAGCTGCTCCTCTAGTGAACTCGAGAGTGTGTGCAAGTTTTTTTCATGTGGAATAACCCCTACATCTACGTGTGAATGAGAAAATCCTATGCCTCCCTTCTTACTCGTGTCCTATAGTTGCTGTACCTCATGTGAGCTAGGTATGTATACATCAAGTAAGGAAGAAAGCTATCCAAATGTGAGAAATGCTTCATGTGAATAAGAAAGTCTCATAAGTGAAGAGGTGTCAAGACCCGTGCCTTCGTGGGTGTGATCTCATGCATACTTCTCTTGTAACCAAAGGATGAATCCTTCTTAGTAGTATGATGGTGTGAGTGTATGTACGAGTGCCCTCCATGTGCCTTCTTCCTAGAATGAGCCGGTATATGTCATGCAAGAATATGTGAATGAGCGAACCCATGGCATTGTGCATGATGAGTGAGCTAGTCAGCATAAGAATGAAGCCCTTGCATATATATATATATATATATATATATATGAGCTACTCCTTCCTTCACGTGAATTCCTATGTGTTAGCTCTGTGCATGATTATGTAGTGTGAAATGAGGAGCCCAAGCCTTCTTCTATACCGAAGTGAGAATGAATAAGTGTGGAGTGAAACTCTCCATTTTCCAATTTCCATTTCTCTAAAAATTTCATTAAAAATATGAATAGTTATTCCCTTCTTTGCATGGCAAAATGTGTGGCTTCTATCTTAAGATCTTAGCCCTTTAATTGACTTATAACTTTTAATTCTCCTCCAAATTTATTTCCACCATTTTATTTTCATTTGTCCATAAAAAATTTGCACAAATGATAGAAAATATTGAGTAAGAAAATTTACAAAATTATTTAAAAGGAATTTATGCATTAAAAATTAATAATTTTGCAAATCAATTCCTATAGTGCGAAATATTAATTGAACATTTTTAAAGTTTATAACAAAAAGCTATATCAGTACTAGTAGCTAGTCAAACCTCTGCACCTTTCAAATGTCAAACGTCTTTTGTATACTGTTTCATGGCCTAGTCATATTTTTAACATAAAGTAAACATGTGTAGCTTTCCAAAATGGTAAAGAATGTATGAATTTGATTTTTCTAGAATTAGTTATGATTTTCCAAAGTTTGTGATAGCAAAGGAAAAATTCTGGCTAAAATAGCTATCATGGATTTTATGCATTCCTTTGCCTTGCACGAGCTCTAGGACAATTTTGGTGATGGAAATGAGTTGTATCTATGTAATTAAATATGAAAGTATGATACATAAGCTCACATGGTCCACAAGGACACCAAAAGAAAAATTTATACGCGGCATAACGCTAAAATACTCATTATTTTAATTGATTTTTCTTGCTTTTTCATGAAATGGATGATGTGAAGCATGAGAATAGTAGGAGATAAGCTAGGAAATTATAGTGTTACAATAGCTTTCTAAGAAGCTATTGAAAATAATTTCAGACTAAAACAGAAGCATTTAACCCACTAAAATTAATGGAACGGTACCAAATGTTGAGCTGCATTATTGGTACTATCATGCAACTTTAAAAATTTGATTCTCCCTTTCAGACCTCTAATTAAGGTTCTCTCAAGTGCTACAAAAAAGCTTATCATGTGTAGTTTATTCCTATAAAATTTTATGAGTATTGGATATCATTTGGCCCTTTGATGACATAGAAGAAGAAACTGACCACATGAACAATGCTGTTACCATTTCTGCAAAATTTTTTTCAATTTTAAAAAATCATAATAAATTCTCTAGAGCTCTAAATTGAGTGCTCTTTAGCTTTGTAAAAATCTCTAGATGATATCTATATTCATACCAAATTTTATGAGAAAATTCATCCATTTGGCTAGTTTGTAGTTTAGCTCAAGTTTTAGTCATTTTAAGAACCATAAATAGATCACTTTGGCACCAAATGGTCCTAAACTCATTCCATAACCATTTGGACATATCCAAAATCATAAATACAACCTATATAAGCTTTCCAAGTGCTCTAAATCACCATTCATCTTAAAATCACTTCCCAACATGCATAGACATACAAGGACTCATAGACACATCTAGGCCTTTAGATGTCAAAAACATACATACTAGCACATATGACTCCAAAATCCTTTCATTCATCACAAATACATGTTATTACATATGTTCAATGGTCTACATTATATATACATCATATGATTACATATCTTGACATCAATATGTCATCAAAATAGTTAAATAACTACTCTTTTGTCAAAGTCTTAGTCTTCAAAGTTGTCGGCCTCCATTTCTTGAACCACTTGGCTCACCTAGACATGGTTAGACATTTTATGGGGGAAAAGTTAGATTCAAGAATCCCAATAGCTCTTTACTCTTTCAAACATACATAATAGATACATTAACATGTCAAAGAATACATGTATGGCATTTATGCTACTAATGAACATACATAAAGTATTTTTCATGTCAAAGAGACTCATGCATATCATATATAGGCTCTCAAGGGCATTGGTCTAGCCTCACTCATTTTTCTTGGGGCTTTTAGATTTGTTTCACCCATTTTTAAGTGACTTTTAACTAAGCCTCATTCTTGAGATTTTTGGCTTTGTCTCACCCAATCTTGAGGACTTTTGATGCATCCTCACCTTTAACATCACCATACCCATTCAAACCAAAATACATTCATAAACTCATTTCAAGATGCATAATGGTACCATAGCAAGTAAGCAATAGCTAGAAATATATCTCATAGTTCAAACATACACACAAGAACACATTCAAGTAATGTATGAGAAAAAGGTTGGAGAGCTACCTTGAAGAAAAATCATAAGCTTTTCCTTTGCCTAATTATTCCCCTTTTCTCGACCACACACTTGTAACTAGGTGGCACTTGGTTCTCTTGGCCTAGACATATCAAATGAGACATGGTTCAATCATTGAAATAAGCTTTGGCTTCACACACACACTACAAAAAGCTTACTTTGTCCTAAGATTCAATTATGGATTTATACAAGACTTAATGAAGCAACTATGGAAATTCATAATCTTGGCTTTATTTTTCCCCTCAATCTAAATCTCTTAACTCCATTTAGACTCCTTGGAGTCATCACACATTCATTTTAAGGAGCCTAACTATATATTGCTTCTTTATGTCCTATTATAGAGCCTACACCTCTATCTCTCAAACCAAGACTTCTAAATTTTTACCAAGGCTTCCTTTGATGTTCAACTATCATATCTAGTTCCATTCTATCCTTAGAAAAATTTAAAACACTCCCTAGGTGCTTAGAACATGCTTGGCGAAGACTATGCATTGGTATGGAGCCCATAGAGTTTTACAATTTTTCTTGAAGGGAATGGCTCATATGCAACTTCCTAAAGGTCTAAGGGATTCATACCATATCTTACATAAGCCTAATTACCCTTAGGAAAAATTAGATTTCACATTTCTCTCAAAATCCCTAAGTTACACCAACTTGGTTTTCTTAGTTCTCTTCCTGATTCCAATGGACCAATCTTACTTCTCACACTCTGAAACACTTATTCCTTTCTTGCTAAGGTCAAAATTTATCTCCTATGGAATGGGCTTAAGGCTGGCCGAACAGGGCATAGGGAGAACCAACAAGAAAGTGCAAGAAAATGCCATGATACTTACCTTATTTCAAAGCTTTTTAAAGGAGCTTCCTTATGCTACCAAAAGCTCTCTCAAATCTTCCCTACTCTCCATTGATTCAGTCACCAAACAAGACTAATCAAAGTGTTAAAACCATAGAAAAAGATAGGAGAAGGAGAAGAAGAAGTTTAATAAAGGAAGAGATATGAAAATCTAAAGATTTCTTACACTTTACAAGCGTCTTTTTCCTCCCTTAGCTCTCCCTCTTGTGTGCCACTCTTAACCTTCTTTGATTCTATTTTCAGCCAACCAAAAGTCAGTCAAGAGATGGGAAGAGATGGAACATGTTTTATGGAGCTTAAAGTCACTTTAATAATTTTTCTACTTTACATTTTAGTCTCTTTTCTTGGTTCTTTTCATTTAGGCTCAATTCAACTCCTTCTTAAAATCCATCTTTTCCATCATAATATTTAGGCTCTCAAACTTAAAAAATAGCTTTGGTTTCACATAAAATGGATTTAAAACTATTCTAAACCATTCTGTTAAAGTTTTGATTAACCCTTTACCGAAATCGCTCATTAGAGGGTTTCAATTGTTATGAGAATTCTCATGGTTTTCAGGACCTCTAAGAACCCTAAAAAACTCAAATTTTTTATTTAAAAAGTCCTCATATGAGTTTTTTATATTTTTCAACTTTCTTTTACAAACTTTTCTAACTCATCTGGCTCGAGTTTCTGAGCAACTCAAGCCTCACATCCTCATTTTTTATTATTTAGAATTTTATCCTAATTTTATTTAGTCTTAAATCTTTCTATTTAGGAGACTTTCTTTTATATTTAGCCTATTTTAACAGTTTCAAGAAAACCGGGCATTATATACAACACCCAACAATATATAAACCTTGACAAATATATGTCCTTAAGATGTACACAGCTCGTGCCATTTTATACGACTAAACCATGTACTTCTTAGATATTTAAAATACTTAAAATAGAAGAGGAATATATGGCCCACGTATGGATACTTGACTGGGGTGTGTTCCTCTTAGATTTGAGGCTGAAAACCCCATTTTTAGGTCAAAACAATACACTACATAGCCTAGTCATGTTTTTGGCCTCAATAACATGGCTTGACTATGTTATATACTAACTTAAGGTATAAACGTTGCTAAGCATTGTCCTACGTTTTGCAACATAGCTAGGCCATGTTAGTAGCCTCCATTATACACTATAGTAAAATCCATGAAACTCAAGTTTTCATCTACTTTCTTCCATCTGAATCAAGTAAGCTTCAATACACATCAAATTATTATTAAAAACTAGTCAAGAATTAAGTAATTCAAGGAAGTTTATAATTAAGATCTTAATATGAAGTGTTTGATTTTTAACTTATTCAAAACATAACTAAGGATGATTTATGAACATAAGAAAGAAGCCAAGAAGAAGATGTTCCTACCATGCTAATATGCCAAGCGAGAGGTGTGTTCTTATCTTGGGATTCTCCTAAATTTTTCTTTTCCTTTATTTTTGTTATCTCCTTCTTCTTCCTCCTCAACACTCTCTCCTTCCTTATTTTGTCCTCCTTGTCAGTTTCTATTCTTTTACTCTTTCTCTCTTCCCACTTTATTAGATGAGAGACAAATAGGAAAGGCTAAAAATCAGTATAGGTTTCTAATGCAAGTCTCTATTTCTTCTACCTTCTTTCATTCTTTCTTTGCTAACCACACTTATACTTTCTTAATCTCTCAATCATTTAAACTCTCTCTCTTGGGGGTGTGTGTGCATGTTCACGTGCATGAAAGAGGAACGCTAAAGGTCCTTATATAGGCAAACAAAGTTAATTTTGTTTTCTTAAGTCTCCCTTTGTCTCTTGTCTTACCTTCTTTGCTATAGGCTTCCTCCAAAAGCTTGCCAAAGCTTTTAGAATTTTTGTTTAACTTAACATGCCTTATTATGGGCTTTGATTTGTGGGAAGTTCTAGTTATGAATGTTCTTCTAATTGTCAATATAGTCATTTTCATATGAAAATCTCTTCCTAGTTCCACCGTTTTCAATTTAGGTAAAATCATATCTAACTCTAAGAAAATTGTATTTTAGTTCTAGCCAAAATTATATTTTGAACCTAAACTTTTAATAATTATATGTTGACTCCTAAATTTTACATAAATACTTTTATTTCTCTAATTAGTTTTTTTACTCTTTTTAGCATTCTAAGTGTCCAAGAAATTTATTCAAATTCCTTTCCTAAATATTTATTATGTAATTATTTATTACTTGATAATTTATAAATAATCCTTAACAATTCCTATTAAATTTCTAATTGATCCCAAAAAAGTTTATGGCCTTCCTAATAAATTCCAAAATTTTCCTTGCACCTAAAACTCATAAGAATCCTATATTATCTTATGCAATTATTGACTGCATGTTTTCTATTATTTATTTTGCCTAATATTAATTTAATTAAGATCTAATTTTGGGGATGTTACAATTGAAACCCCTAATTAGAGTTGAAAGATCCTAAGTGAAATGCACCAATCTTATATGTATGTCATAAGCATAAATAATGCCAAGTATTAGAAAGTACTTTCTGAATTGCATTAGCCATCATATCATCTTAATCGATGACAATGGTTTTTGGTATTGGTTCCCTATAGATTGTAGAAATTAGCCAAACAACCATTCAAATGATTCCATTGATTCATTTATCAAAAAGCAAAACCAAATATTACTTTTTGTCAATGATGAATTACTGTGACAAATGTTACACAAATTAAATCATACTTGTAACACCATAATGTCTTAACCTTAATTAATCTCCCTCTTGGCTTGATTCCATATGATTTCTAATGAAAAGGACTAAAACTATGGTATTCTGATACTTTAAGTCGGGGTTTAAACGCTCATATTTTACCCCGTGGGTCCCATGAACCCATCATTCACATTCTCTACTCAAAATCCATTTATACAACTCATACATAACATCAAACAACCCATGAACCATGGATATGAAACCAAAAACCAAAAAAATGCAATTTCATAAATAGGCCCAAAAGTTAGATTTTTGATTCTAACTTTGAAAAATCATAACTAATTCTAGAAAAATGAGAATCAAGCAAAGCATAGCTTTCTAAAAAGCTCTAGATATTAACTAAAAATAATTCCAAGCCACAATCTCAGCGTTTGGACCATGTTTGACATCGAAAAAGAGACAGAGGTCTGGCTATCCCTGGTACTGATGCAGCTTGCTGTCATGAACTTCAAAAATTCATAACTAATTTCCAAAAAATCCAATTTAAGAAAAATATACCAATTTGGAAAGATGCAGATGTTAAATAAAGGGAAAAAATAATTTTAGATCATTTCAGTAGCCCTTGGACCTCGAAAACTGATGGAACAATAACAAAGGTTATATGGCTTCCCTGATACTGACATAGAACTTCAGAAAGTTCTTTCTTCCTCTACAGACCTCCGATTAAGGTGCTTCTAGTTGGTATAGGTCACTGTTGATATCTAGTTTATGTCTATAAAATTTCATGACAATCGGATACCATTTGTTCTATGAATGACACAGATTCATTTTCAGACCTAGTTGCACAGTACAATAACCAAAATCAAAAAATTCTCTAACTTCAACAATTTTCCAAATATTCTCTAAACCTCTAAATATTACCCACTTTAGATTCCCAAGAAGTTCTCAACAAGCTATAAAGGCATGCCAAATTTCATATCAAGAAGAGTTCATTTGGTCATATTTTGATGAAACTCACAAATTTGGCAATTTTAGCACCCAAAATGGTTCAAAGTAGGTCCAAATAGCCTCCCACATGTTCTAGCACCTCTTGGGCAAGTTTTAAAACATAAACATAATATATATAAAATACCCAAGTTGTTCAAATCATCATATATTTCAAACTCACTATGCTACAGGCCAAGCTGCACTATTGCATACAATCTACAAAAGGGCCAAATCTCACATTTTCATTGCTTTGGCTCTCTACATAGTTCATACATCATTTATACATATTTCTACACTTGCTCAAATATTTATATCTCAAAAATAATAGGTGCATATTTATTTTAGCACCTCTTTACATCAAAAGAACTAAAATAGCTCTACAACTCCTTAAGCATGCTCAATTAGGCTCCTTGATTTATACTTTGATCTCTTTTAGCTCCACCTAACATGTTAAGATGAGAGGGAAGGAGTGAGATTCATGAAATCTCAATAGCTCATACACTCATTCAAGGAAGCAATCAAGGCATATAAACAAGTCAAAGTATGCAAACCATTCACAATTACACACACATGATTTGCATGCCATGATATCATATCAATGCTAAGAATAAGCTCTAGAGCCTTTTGGTCCCCCCTCACCTAAGTTTTGAGACTTTTAGATTAGCCTCACCTTTAGTTTAGGGACTTTTGGCACCACCTCACCCGAGCAATTTCCATAACCCAAAACATAAGCATATTGGTACAAATGCATCAAGGCAACATCAAATGGCATGTCTCACAATATAAGCACATATACAAGCATACAATGACTATTACACATCCAAGAATGCAACAAGAAAAAGTGGAGAGCTACCTTATAAGCTAACACAAGCCTTCTCTTTCAATTTTTCTTCTCCCTTCTTAGTCTCACGATCACAACTAGATGGAGCCGATTCTCTTGAGCCTAGACATAACAAAGAGCATATAATTACGCTCTCATAACTCAATAATTAGTCACAAAGCTAGGGGATTTTTCATAGCAAACCCTGCAAAGCATATAAGAAAAACTAGGGATTCTCTCTCTCTAGAATTTTACTAACTCTTCTTCTCCTTTCTTGTATATTTTCTCAACTTATCACACTCTCTTTCAAGGGTTTCTTACTCATTCTAGGTCAGAACAGAGCTTTCTTACTCATCAACCTATGGAAAGGGAGCTTAGAAGGAGAAGAACAAAATCAAAAAGAAGAAGAAACATGATCTTTAAAGATTCTTACCTTTCTTCCTTGGCTTCCTCCCTTCTCTCTTAGCTTCTCTTCGTTTCCCTCTCTCTCTCAAGCTTTTTTCTCTACCTTGGATGAAGCTTAAGTCGGTTTAAAAGAGAAAGAATGAATTTGGATGCTATAAAAAGTCAAATTCTCTTTTTTCACGCTTTTCTGGACTAACCCTCGTTATAGCAAAGAATAACCCTCGCTATGGTGAGCACGTATCAGTCCCAAACCCTTATTTTCGGCGCGCGCTATTGCGAGAAACTCCTTGATTTTTATATGGGATGCCTGCACTTGTTATAGCTAGAAGCATTTTCGCTATAGCAAAAATGCACTCTCACTATAGCTAGACCATTTCTCGCTATGGCGAACAGGTACATTCACTATAGCTAGGTCATTTCTCGCTATAGCTAGCAGACTTAGAAAATTTCAGGACTTCAAAAATTTTCAGCTTCTCTTTTTTTTTTTTGTCCCTTTTTTTTCTGGTTGTTACAATACTTAAGTAGTATAAAAAACCCATATATCTCCAAAATAGTCATAATCAAACTCCGATCTCCCATCTCTCTAAAAGACATTTGTCAAATGTAATTCTTGGTCAAATTGAACATTGTAGTAAAATATGAGATTTTTAGTTTGTTAACTTTGTAAATGATTAACTAAACTTTAACCATCCCTAGCTTTATCAATTTGAGCTTTGGCTATTGACATAATTATAGTAATCCTTTTTTGGAAAATTCAACTTTATCAAAGCCATAAGTTTCTTCACTTAAATAAATTGCACACATCCTTTGTTCTAATTCAAACATTGACTATAGAACTAATAAGATCACCCTTAATAATAGGAATGTTCTTGGCATAACACATTTGGTGTCTCTGCTATGGTTTTACAAACTTATGCTCATTTATCATTTTAGTGATTTTTCACAACCTATCCATTTGAACAGCAAAGTGAACCAATACTTAGCACTTTGTCATTGAATTTAGTTTACTAAATGAGCCACCACTGCCTTTTTCAAAATTAGATCCCTCCTCTGAGCATAAATATTCTTTCATGTAAATTTTATTAATTTTAGTAAAATAAGTTTGTTTTCATTTTCTTATTAAAAATCCAAATGATACCCATACTTTCTATACAAGACATAACTTTTTTTTTCACTATCAACAACCTGCCCTAAATAAATATCTTTAACCTAAAGTTATTTCTATTTGCAATGACAAAACTTGTATCTACACTCATTGATTTTTCTTTTTCACTTGTCTCATGCTTTGTTTCACTCACCACATTTTGTGAATCATCACATTCATATATTTTTTACAATATTAAAATTGATCAAGACTTAAATATAAAGAAACCTAAAAAATTATGATAAAATTTATCATATAACTTAATCAAAACAAAAAAAATGAAAATAAACTTAAAACATAATACATATTAAAGGTTGGAATTAATGAATAAGACATGCACCTTACTTTGAGCCTTGCAAGCTTTTGAGAATAAGCTTCTTAGAAAAGAGAGAAGATTTGGATGCTATCAAGAAGAGAAAAGAAAAATGTGGTGTAACAACCAGAAAGAAAAAGAAAAAAAAAAGCTGAAAATTTTTTAAGGACTGAAAATTTTCTAAGTCTGCTAGCTACAGCCTAACTATAGCGAATGTACCTATTCGCTATAACGAGAAATGGTCTAGCTATAGCGAGAGTGCCTTCTCACTATAGCACAAATGCTTCTAACTATAGCGAGTGTGGGCATTCCATACAAAAACCAGGGCGTTGCTCGCCGTAGCGTTGTAGCGAAGGCAGGGGTCTGGGACTGACACGAACTCGCCGTAACGAGGCTTATGGCTCGCTATAGCGAAGGTTAGTCCGAAAAAGTGTGAAAAAATAGGATTTGAGTTATTAAAGCACCCCAACCCCTCCTTTCACTTTGTAACCGACTTAAGCTCCCTCTAAGATAGAGAAAAGGGCAGAGGAGAGAGAGAGAAACCTAGAGGAGGAAGGAAGAACAAGAAAAGGTAAGATTTGCATGGCTTTTCTCTTAGAATATTGTTCTTCTCCCCTTACCCTCTCTTCCTATGGTTTTGATTATTGAAGTAGTTAAGTTGGGAGCTTGGTTCAGAAGAGGGAGAGTGGAAAACCCCTCTTGAAGAAGACCAAAACCCACATACCTTTACTTCTTCTCCTTACTTTCCTTTCTTAAGAGCTTGAGAGAGGAAGGATAGTAGGTGAATTTCTAGTGAGACAAAGGACCCTTAACTCTATAAGCTTAGTAAGGTTTACTAGGAAGAAATCCCTAGCTTATGAATAAAGTGTTAAGAAAGTAATTCCATGCTTCTTGTGTGTTTAGGCTCAAGAAAAAAGCACTCCCATCTAAAGGTGATTATGAAACCAACAAGGGAGGAGATAAATTGAAAGGGAAAGTTGGTGAATAGCCAATAAGGTAGCTCTCTCCACCTTCTCTCATACATAGATGTGTGTTTACATTGTCTTACATGTGTGTATGTATGTTTTTAAACCATGAAAAGTATGCTAGCATGATGATGCTTCATGTATTTCAATGATGTTTTATGTGACTTCTTAGGTTTGCTCGAGTATGGAAAAGCCAACAACCCTTTAGCCATGGTGAGGATGAGCTAAGAACCCTAAAGTTGGTTGAGACAAAGTAAAGAGTCTCCCAAAAGTGAGGTTGACTCCCAAGAGTAAGGGTTGATTCTAAGGACCTTATAAAGAATGGGTGAGGCAAGTCTAAAATCCACAAGTGAATGGGTGAGGCTAATCCATTAGCTTGATAAACCTTTGTATGATATGTATGGCCTACTCAAATGTTGAAAATGCTTTTCTTATGATTTCACATGCTAATATGCTCATGCATACATTGTGAGACTCGTTTGCATACTTTATGTATGTTTAAACGAAAGATAAGCTATTGAGCTTCTTTGAATCTCACTCCCCCTCTCTACCATCCTAACATGCTAGGTGGACCAAGTGAGATAAGAGATGGGAGCCACCAAGCTTGAAGCTAGGGAGTTTGGTGAAGACACTATAAAGAGCCATTTTGTCACTATTTTGTAGTTAAGTTAAGAGATGTAATCTAATGATATGATGTACATGATGTAGCACATATGAATATTTGTAAATAGATGAACTCAATGTATTTATCATGTATATGTATGAGAATGGAGCTTATAATGAATGATGTAGTAAATTTTGCAATGAATGGTAAGATCTAGCATTCTCCACATGAGTGTATGTGTTAGTGTGGGAGAGTGAGTTTTGCAAATCTGGGCTATTAGACACATGAGTCATATTTGATAGCCTATATTGATGCTATCCCACGTACTCATAGAGCCCTAGAAGTAGGAGAAGCCAATTCAAGTCCTTGGAACCCCCTTTTAACATAAGAAAGTGGCACTTTGCCCCCTTATATCAAAATCTGACCAAATGACCTCTCATCGCCTTCAAACTTGGCATGTGACTAGATCTTGTCTAGAGATTTTTGGAAAGCTAAAGATCAAGTCATTTGGAGGTCTGTATAATTTTCTATGATTTTTCAAAGTTGGTATCAGAAATTCAAATTTTTAGAAACACTGTTCATTTGGTTAGTTGGGAAATTGTGTCATCCAAGGGGTAAACGTAATCCAATGACTATGAAATTTTATAGCCAGAAACTAGACAGTCACAGTGACTTGTATCAACTAGAAGCACCTCATTTGGAGGTCTAGAGAGGAAGATATGAATTTTCGAAGTTCCTGCCCAGCATTAGTCATCCTACCAGACCCGAGGTACTGTTTCATTAGTTTCCGGGAGTTTGGCTTGATGAACTAATCTGGAGACATTTATCTTCTCTAGTTAACATCCACATATTTCCATGGTGGTATCATTTGCATGCATTGGATTTTTGTGGAATTAGTTAGACATTTTTAAAGTTCATATTAGTAAACTGTGACAGTAGCAGAGCCCCCTCCGACCTCCAGATGATTTCACGTGTCAAACATCTTGTCTGTGAGATGTTATGACTTGCACATATTTTTATTATGAAGTAGACATCCTCAGATTTCCAGAATGACCGAGATCATATGTTTTCAATTTTTCTAGATTTAGTTCTGAATTTCCAAACTTTGCCCAGAAATGAGGCCAAGCAAGGCCGAAAATGAACATGCATGTTTCATACCACTTTTTGGTTTCCATGGGTTTAAAGCATGTTTTTGAGGTTCAAATGAGTTGTAATGGTGTAATTAAATATGAGGATGCATAAAATGAGCTCACACGGTCCATGTGACACCGAAATGAATTCTTAACCATGCCACAATGTTAAGTAAATCCATGAATCCAATAAAGGAGACCTCACTTTGGTCTTCCTAGATGTATATGAGCATGTATGGCATGATGGGTATGAGCTAGAAATGATGGTGTTACATGTGGTGCCAGAAAATTCATTCTTATTGAATTCATGAGAGAAGTCTAGATTTCATGGTGTAGATTTTGGAAACTTGTTTTTGGTTAGATTGAATCAATTTTACAGTGCACAAGACATCGTAACTTATTTTTGGCAAGAATTTTATTTCACCAAGCTACCAAAAGTTGTGAAGATTGTCATACCTAACTTTTAGTGACTCATTCATATCAAGTATGAAGTTTTACGTAACATTTTCATCCATTCTCATGCTTTTCAACACTGAAATTGGGTCATTTACAGGTCATTTTAAGCTATAGTAGTTCAAACTTAATTCTTTCTCCTTCTTAATTCATTTTCATCATAAACAAATTTGTTCATACCCATTTTATGGTGCTTAGCTCATGGAACACCCTAAAATTCTATTTGACCGAGATGACAACATAAGCCTAAAATCTACATTAATTTTGAAAATTTATAACTT
>JAIUCV010003461.1:0-27931 GCA_026724425.1 Erythrophleum ivorense
AGAAGAACAAGAATATGTAAAGAAAACAAAAAACTAGCCATTGAATTTCAAGATAGCAAATCTAGGATTTCAAGTGTTCCTTGCAAAAATTGATTTTGTACAATGATTCCTATGCCTAAATAAGTGTTTGAATGAGCTCCTAAGATCCTTAGAAGTCTCCCATATGCATCTTCCATGTAGAAAACAAAGCAAAGTTCAAGAGTGCCCTTATGCTTAATTGTCTTGGTCAAGAAGGGTTAGCATACCTAGAGAGAGTTTTAAATTATTTTCAAGCCCATTTTTGAGTCATATATGATGAATGAAAATGAGAGGAAACCTTGGAAAAAATTTAGGAGGCCTAGAGAATGAATTAGTGTCTTAGGTTTTATAATATAACCTAAAGAAGCAACATGTGGTTTGGCTCTTTGTTTTAATTGTGTGATGACTCCAAGAGGCTTAAAAGGAGTCAAAAATCATAGATGAAAATGAAAGAATAGAGCCTAGAACTCACTTGATGGGTGTTGCTTTATTAGGTGCATTCTTGGAACCATAAAGGGGTAAATAGACCAAGTTAGTGTTTAAGGAAGATGTGTGGCCTAAGAACTAAATCTATGAACCTAATTGGCTTCCATAAATTGTGTTTAGGCCAAGAGAAATCAATCCCACACCTTTGTGTGTGAGGCCAAGGAAGGGAGAACAAATTCAAGAGAAAAAGTGTGTGATTGTAACCAAGGTAGCTCAATCCTCCATCTCTCATGCATGAATGTACGTTTGACTTGTCTTTGAATGTGTGTATGTATGTTTTAAGCTATGAAAAGTGTTATAGCATGAGCTCTTATTCCATGGTACCATGATGAAGCATTATGTTTTTAAATGAAGTTTGTTATGTTTGCCTTGGTTTGCTTGAGTGTAGAGAAGCCAAGAACTTTTAGCCATGGTGAGAATGAGCCAAGAACCTTTAAAGTTAGCCGAGACAAAGTAAAGAGTCTCCCAAGAGTGAGGTTGACTCCCAAGAGTAAGATTGAGTCAAAAACCTCTTAAAGAAAAGGGTGAGGCAAGTCCAAAATCCACAAGTGAATGGGTGAGGTTAATCCAATTACTTAGCAAGCCTATGGATGCCTTGTATGACTTACTCACATGCCAAGATTGTTTCTTGAATGTTCATGTTGTTTAATATGCTCATGCATGCATTTGTAAGATATGGTTTGCATACTTTATGTATGGTTGAAATGGGAGATAAGCTATTGGGATTCTTTGAATCTCATTCTCTCCTCTCCAATATTCTAATATGCTAGGTGGACCAACAGAACAAGGAAATGGGAGGCAACCACTTGAAAGATGAGAGTATGACATCAAAGTGTATGGATTTTGTTTCTTTAAGACCATATGAGTGGAAAATATTGTAATTTATTATTGTATATGACATATGACCTCATGAGCATGTGTAATTATGTTAATGTGTTAAGTATAAATGAGAAATTAGGTTATGTGAATGTTACAATGTAAATTGAGCATGTAATGGCAAGACTAGCATTATGGAAATGTGTATATGGCATGGGGTGAGAGAGTAAGTTTGTAAATTCTGGGTTTGTGCACCTTTGAGACAAGTTTAAAATGTCATTTTAGTGCAATACCACGTGCTCAAGTGGCCACATAAGCTTGGGAAGCAAATTTGGACACTTCGATGATGGTTAAGACCACAAAATTGATCAAATCGGAACCCTATGGCACAAACTGACCAAATGGATGAATTTGCCCATGAAATTTGGTACACATGTAGATCTTATCTAGATCTTTTTGAGGATTTAAAGTGTAGAAAAATATGAGCTCTATAGAATTAATTATGAATTTTCAAACTTGGGATTTTTCTGCTATTTTGGTGCATGTACTGTTCATATGGTCAGTTTTGTGTTTTATGTCATCCGATGGTCAAATGGTGTCCAATGCTTATAAAATTTACAAGCATAAACTAGAGGTTATAAAATTTATGTGGCCACCAAGATCACATCATTTGGAGGTCTGAGCAGAGAGTTATGAATTTTTGAAGTTTCATGTCGGTGCAGTAATGCCACTTGACCTCCAATACTGTTCCATCATAATTTAGTTCCTAAATCAACTCAGTGTGATCTGGAGATATTTTTCCCTTAAATTTAACATTTTTAGCTTCTCAGATTTTGAATTTACATGATTTGGATTTTTTTGAATTAGTTATGAATTTTCAAAATTTATGATAATAAGTGGTGATAGTAGCCCAGGCAGCTGCTACCTTGAGTGCTTTGCAAATGTCAAACTTCTTCTGCATGGTGTTTCATGACCTGAACATATTTTTATCATAAATTAGACATCTTTAGCTTTCTATAATGGTAAAGAATACATGATTTTAATTTTTTTAGAATTAGTTATGATTTTTCAAAATTTGTGATTGAAAAGGGAAAATTCTAGCCGACGCTACAACTATGAATTTTATGTATTTCTTGCACTTGCACGAGTTCTAGGCCACTTTTGGTGATGTAATTGAGTTGTATCTATTTAATTAAATATGAGAATGTGATACATGAGCTCACATGATCTACGAAACATCAAATAAAAAATTTATGCATAGCACAACACAAATTTATTCATTTTTTTTAAATGCAATTTCTTGCCTCCTTTATGAGATGTATGGCATAAGGCATAAGATTAGCATAAGAGAAGATAAAAATTCATGGTGTTACATGGGACACCTAATATAAAGTAAAAAAGGGAGAAATTGTTCATTAAAAATAACATTTACGTCTTGCATAAGTGGCATTTTCATTTTAGCTTTGTTTTAGCTCCTTTTTAGAGTTTTCTTTTTCATCATAAAATTTAGGTTCTCAAACTTATAAAATGCCTATGAAATCACTCAATTTGGAGCTAAAACCTTCCTAAACAAACTAGTCAATGTTCGGGCTCACCGTTGTTGGAAAACGCATATCAGAGGGGCTTTAACTGTCCCAGGATTTCCTATGATTTTCAGGGCCTTTGAAAACCTTATAAAGATAAAATTTTTCATTTAAAAGGCCCTCCTATGAGTATTCCAAAAATTGCCCAAAATTATGAAAATGCCATTATATTTTTGGCAAATTAATTGAACTACTCAGGCTCTGGTTTTCGGGCATCTCAGACCTTGGATTCTTATTTTCTATTATTTAAAATTTTATCCTAATTTTATTTGACCTCAAATCATTCTCTCTGGGGGACTTCCTTTTCTATCCTATGCATTTCATGTGTTTATGGAGAAATTATACATTATGTTTCTCACATTTTTTCATGTTTTCGGAGAACTGGATATTACAGGTTTGTTGAAGGAAGGAGAAAGTTTGAAGAAACCAAGCCAAGCACCAAATTTCTCTCTTAAAATACATTAGAACAAGGTATGTTTCTATAGTTAAAGATTGCTTCTCCTTGGTCTTTCCCTTATGTGTGTGTTCAGCTAGACCTAGAACTATATGGGAGAGGATGAGTTTTATAATACCTTAGCTCCCTAACCTTTACTCTATATCCCATAAGCTTATTGTTACACAATTGCAAGAAAATGACACTTTTATTCATGATTATTTGCATAACGAAAAGCTTAATTAATTCATTTTATGCTTTAAGAACCATGTGAGCTTATAAATATTATTTTCCATCCATAACATATCCATCCATATCAAAAACATCATAATTCATCTCAAGAATCTCGTATTTGGAACCAAATTCCATGAAGAAGCAAATTTGCTCTTGGGTTTGCTATCACAGATTTCTGATATGAACTTCAAAAATTCATAACTAATTCTAGAAAACTCAAAATCATACATATGATAGCTTTCTGGAAAGATCTAGATGTTAACTAATGATAAAAATAGTTCTAGACCAAGATAGTAGCATTTAGCTAACAAAAAGTAATAGAATAGTATATCAGATCTATTCTTAGATAGCTTTAGGACCTAAAACTTTAACAATTTGGTTCTCTCTCTACAGAGCTTCAAATGAGGTGCTCTCAGTGGCTATGGAAAGCTTATGATGTCTAGTATGTGTTTATAACATTTCATGAATATTGGACTTTAGTTGGCTTATAAGTGATGTAGAGAAGCAAACTGATCATATGAACAATACCCATACCAATTTTGCATAGTTTAGCCAACTTTGAAAAATAATAATAAATTCTCTAGATTTTCAAATTGAGTGCTCTTCACTTTGTGAAAAGCTTTAGATGAGACCTATTTGCTAGCAAATTTCATGTAAAAACTCATCCATTTGGTCAGACTTTGGTTTAGCTAAAGAAATGGTCAATTTTGAAATTCATAATGGGTTCATAAGGCACCAATGACTTTCTTAATGTTCCATAATCACTTAGGCACCTCCAAAGCACAATTACAACATATAGGAGCATGCCAAATGGTTTAAATAATCATAGTGCTCATTCTCACCTTGCCAGTTGCACTTATACACATACACATAAAGGCTCATAGGTGGCAAAACCTCACATATTCATTCATTTGGTTCCAAAGTGGATACATACATCATATTTACATACAATTGAACATATTCAAAGGTTTTCATCATATATACATCATATGATTACAATTATTGACATTAAAATGCTTAAATATCTATCCCTTTGTCAAAGTCTTGCTTCTCAAGATGATCAGCCTTCATTTCTTGATCCACTTGACTCACCTAGACATGGTTAGACATTTATGGGAGAAGAGTGAGATTCAAAGATCCCAATAACTTTTTACCCTTTTAAACATACATAATGGATGCATATATATGTCAAAGAATGCATGTATGGCATTTAGGCTACTCATGAACATACAAAAATCATTTTTCTTATTACATAAACTCATACATAGCAAACATAGGCTCTCAAGGGCATTGGTTTAGCCTCACCCAACTTTCTTGGGACTTTTGGATTTACCTCACCCACTTTCAATGGACTTTTGACTTAGCCTCACTCTTCTTGAAACTTTTGGCTTTGTCTCACCCATTCTTAGGGGCTTTTGACTCATCCTCACCCATGTTAAGAGACTTTTGGCATAACCAAACCTATTCAAGCCACTTTGCATTTATAAATAAATTTCAAGAAACATAATGATACCATAACATGTAAGCAATGGCTAAAAACATTTCCCATAGTTCAAACATACACACAAGCACTCAAAGACAAGTAAACATCCAAGCAATGCATGTGATAAAGGTTAGAGAGCTACCTTGAAGCAAGATTCACACACACTTTTGTCCTTTAATTCTTCTTCCCCTTTTCGACCAAACACTTGCAACTTGATGGCACTTCATTCTCTTAGCCTAGATACATCAAATGAGACATATTTCAATTATTGGAACAAGCTCTAACTTCTTACAAACTATATGTAAGACTACTTTGTTCTAAGACACAATTATGGTTTCATACAAGATATAATAAAACAACTATTGGAATTCATGATCTTGTGTAATGTCTGATTTCCATAAAAACAATGAAAATGAATATGTATTAAAACAAGTCCTTTAAAACAAAAGAATTAAGGTCCAAAAAAATTAGGATAATAATGTACACATCAAATAATAAAAATAGGAGGCCAAAGGTACCTTAAAATAGGAGCCAAAATAACCAGACAGAATTTAACGAAATAGTTATGAAACGGAATGACATTTTCATAATTTTGGGTAATTTTTAGAATACTCATAGGAGGGCTTTTTAAATGAAAAAATTTGAGCTCTCTGGGGTTCTCAAAGTCTCTAAAAACCATGAGAAGCTCTGGAATAGTTAAAACCCCTCTAATGTATGCTTTCTAATGACGGTTGACCCAAATTTTGACTCCTTTGTTCGAGAAGGTTTTAGCTCTAAATTGAGTAATTTCAAAAGCATTTTAAAAGATTGAAAACCCAAATTTTATGATGGAAAAGACAGTTCTAAAAAAGGAGCTAAATGGGCCTAAAATGAAAATGCTAAGAAACAAGACGCAACAGAAATTTTGTTGGAACAATTTTTATTTCCTTAGCTTTATAACTCATGCCCCACTCTTCTCCACATTTAGCCAACCTTCTTGCTACCCAAAATAGGGAGTGAGACCAAGGGCACAAGAGAAGGGAAAAAGGGAGAAGAAAAAGCCAAGCAAAAGGTATGAATTCCATGGAATTTCTTGGTCTTCCTTTTAGTAAACTTATTCTCCTCTTTCTCCTCCTTCTTTCCATAGTTATATTGAAGTATTTGGTTCTATTTTAAGCTCAAACCAGAGGGGAGAAATTCAAATTTGAAGAGGAGAACCAAAGCAAAAGAAAGAGCATCCAAGGAAAGCTAGAAAACCAAGGTAACCTACTTGTTTCTATGCTTGCTTCTCTTTGCTTTCCTTTGGGTGCGGTTTGGCCACTATGTGGACAGCCAAGAGGGGATGAGTTTTGAACCAAACCAAGAGTGAATCCTAAGAATTAGGGTGTAGAAAGAAAGAATGTGCAAAAAGAACAAAGGGATAACCATGAATTTGCAAGATAGAAAAGTTAGGGGTTTGTGAACATAACCTAAAATATGATTTTATCCAAGAGTTCCCAAGCTAATGTGAGTGCTTGTATGAGTTCCTAAGACTCCTAAGAAGCCTCCCATATGCACCTCCCATCCAAGAAGCAAAGAAAACTCCATGGGCTTCCTATAAAGTACATGTCTTGGCCTAAGCTAGAGGGAGTACTTAGGGAGTGTTTTAATTTCTTCTAAGCCTAGTTTTGAATCATATATGATGGTAGAGTATGAGAGGAAGCCTTGGAAAAATTTTAGAAGTCATGGATAATAGGATGGAGCTATAGGTTCCATATTGTAACTCAAAGAAGCAACATATAGCTAAGCTCCTTAAATTAATTATGTGACGCCTCCAAGGAGTCTAAATGGAGTCAAGAACCATAGATAGAAGGATAGAATGGAGCCAAGATCATGAAACCATATGAGTGCTAAAGCTTTTCTAGAGTATGTGTAGCTTTAGTGAATGTTTTAAGAGTGTAATTGAATCCCATTTGATGTGTTTAGGCCAAAGGAATCAAGCTCCACTTCCTTGTGGGTGTTTGACCAAGGGAGAGGAAGAAATTCTAAAGAGAAAAGTGTGTTCTTACATACAAGGTAGCTCTCTCTTTTCTCTCATGCATGTTTGGGTGTTTTCTTGTCTTTGAATGTGTCTATGTATGTTTAAGTTAGGAAAAATGTTTCTAGTATATATGTATATGCCATGGTACTATGATGCTTTGTTTATGCGCTTGAAAGATGCCTTATGAACATGTTTTAGCTTGTATGAGCTTGGTGAAGCCAAAAGTCTCCTAGTTAGGGTGAAGATGAACCAAAAGTCCCTATGAATGGGTGAGACAAAGCCAAATGTCTCTAGAAGAGTGAGGCTTAGTCAAAAGTCTCTTGAAAATGGGTGAGGCAAGTCCAAAAGTCCCAAAGAGAATGGGTGAGGCTAAACTATTGTCTTAGCAAGCCTATGTATGTTGTATGTGACTTCTTGAATGAAGGAAATGTTCTATGTATGCTTATGAATTTCAAAATAGCCATGTAAGCATTTTTAGACTTGAAATTTCATCTATTATGTGTGTTTGAAAGGGAGAAGGGCTATTACGATTCCTAAAGTCTCACTCTACCCTCCTCATTGCCTAACATGTCTAGGTGGACCAAGTGAGCTAAGAAATGGGAGCCACCATACTTAAAGGCAAGGAGATTGGCCAGGAATTTGCTAAGTAGTTGTTTTGTAACTATCTTGTTGTCAAAAGATGTAACCCAATAATGTATATGATGTATAAGCCCTTGAACACTTGTAAATGTATAGATATATGGTGAATGTATGAGAATTGGACCCATATGAATGATACTGTATGCTTTTGACATGGAAATGTAAAATGATGCATGTATGTTCCTTGTGTATATAATCAAGTGGGAAAGTGAATTTGTGAGTCCTGGGTTTTTGGGCCCTTGGGACATGTTTAGTAGGCTACTTTTATGCTTTCCCATGTGCTCAAGTGGTCCTAGAAAAGCTAGAAGCCAAATTGAACAATTCTTGACCCTTAAAGAGGCATCAAAATGCTATTTTGTAACCCTATGTCACACTGAACAAATGGACGAATTTCCCTATGAAATTTGGCATGTATATAGATCTCATCTAGAGCTTTTAGAAAAGTTAAAAACCATATTATTTGGAGCTCTATAAAATTAATTATGAATTTTCATAGTTTCCAAAAAGCTACTAAACTGATATAGTTAATGTTCATATGGTTAGTTTTTTTCTTATGTCATTTGAGAGTCAAATGGTATCCAATGTAACACCATAATCTCTAGCTCATTTCTATCACATTCACATGCTCATATGATACATTTCATGAGGGAAGTAAGAAAAATCCATTAAAATAATACATTTCTTTACGTTACGTTATGTATAAAAATTTCATTCGGCGTCATGTGGACTGAGCTTATACAACATATTATAATGTTTAATTACATGGATACAACTCATTTGAATCATCAAAAGTGGCCTACATCTCAAGAAACTCAAAGAGAAGCTCAAAATATACATACACATTTTCAGACAGAATTTGGATCATTTCTGTCACAACTTTGAAAAATCATAACTAAATCTAAAAAACTAAAAATCATACATTCTTGGATATTATGGAAAGATAAAGATGTATAATTTATACTAGAAATATGTCTAGACCATAACATCCATGATAGAGAACGTTTGACATTCGAAATGGTCCAGAGGTCAAACTGCCCACTGGTGCTGTCACAGATTTCTGTAGAAAACTTCAAAAATGTCCAATTAATTCTACAAACATCCAATCCATGAAAATAATTCCAATATGGAAAGATGTGAATGTTAGCTAGATTTAAAAAATAACTCTATACCAGCTCAAGCATGCCTAGACCTCGAAATTTAATCAAACAATTACTAAGGTCGGGTGAAGTTCTTGATACTGGATAGATTCTTTGAAAATTCATATCTCCCTCTCTAGATCTGCAAATGAGGTGCTTCTAGTTGAAAAACGTCACTAGAAATGTCTAGTTTCTCTGTATAAAATTTCATGGCAATTGGATATCATTTGAGCCCTGTGTGATAGATTTTATTTTCGGACCTAAGTGAACAGTGACATGACCAAAACTAAAAAATTTGCCAATTTTGAAAATTCATAAAATATTCTATAGACCTCCGAAAATTATTTTCTTTATCTTCTCAAAAACCTCTCAACAAACTCTAATTTCATGTCAAATCTTAGATCAAGAAGGGCTCATTTAGAAAAAAAGTGATATAGGGTTCCCTTATGGTTAATTTTGACTCCATATAGGGTACCGAATTGTCCAAATGACTTTGCTTGAGTTTTGGCACCTTTTGGGGAAGTCTAAAAACATAATTGGGACTTGTGTAAGCTGCCCAAATGGTTCCAAACCTCATGCATTTCATTTTGACCATTTCATCTACACTTATACACACTTACATCAACCTTTCAAGAACCATAATTTGGCATTATATGCTCACTTTACATTCTAGAATTCACATCTCATAATCTTTCATTTATAGATCAGATAATATTATAATTACATATGTTCCAAAGGTCATAGACCATATACAAGCATGGGTTACATCATTTGACATGAATATGGCTATAAAGAACTAAAAACCATGCATTATGTTGTCAAGCTCTCTTCATCAAGGTGGTTGGCTTCCATTACCTTGTCCACTTGGTCCACTTAGCATGTGAGATCATTGGAAAGGAGGGTATGAGATTCAAAGAATCCCAATAGCTCATCTCTCATTCAATCATACATAATAGATGCAAAGCAAGTCTTGAAAATGCATGCATAGATATAATAGATGACATGAACATTCAAGAAGCAAATTTGGCATGGAAATAAGTTATACAAGACATCTAAAGGCTTGCCAAGTGGATGGATTGGCCTCACCCTCTCCCTTATAGATTTTGGACTTACCTCACCCATTCTTTAAGAGATTCTTAGACTCAACCATACTATTGGGAGCCCACTTTGCTTTTGAGAGACTTTTTGCTTTGTCTCAACTAATCTTAAGGGTTCTTAGTTCATCCTCACCATGGTTAAGAGTTCTTAGGCTCTCTACACTTAAGCAAACTCAAACAAACATCATAACATCATTTAGAAGTATAATATGTTATCATGAAATCATGGCATATAAAATCATGTTGGCATACTTTTCATAACTTGAAAATATACATACACACATTCTAAGACAAGCTAAACACACATTCATGCATGAGAGGTGGAGAGAGCTAACTTGCACATAATCACACACTTTTCCCTTTGAAAGAATGCTCCCTTTTTTGACCACACACATACAAAAGTGTAGGGATGCTTTCTCTTAGCCTAGACACAATTCATGGAAGCCAATTCGGTTCATGAACTCAATTCTAAGGCCATACAATTTGCTTAGACACTAGGTTGGCTTATAACCTCATTATGGTTCCATAATTGCACCTAATGAAGCAACACCCCTTAAATAAATTCTAGCTTCTATTCTTTCCTTTCAAATATGATTCTTGACTCCTTTTAAGCCTCTTGGAGTCATCTCACAATTAAAACAAAGAGCCTAACTACATATTGCTTCTTTAGGTCATAATATGAAACATAAAGTACTAACCCACTTTCTATGGGTTCTAAATTTTTCCTAAGGCCTCCCCTTATTTTCATTCATCATATATGACTCAAGAATGGGTTTAAAAAAATTTAAAACTCTCCCTAACTAGAAGAACCCATCTAGGCTAAGGCTATGGAAGAAATAGGGTCTCTTGGAGTTTGCTTTGTTTTCTCAAGGGAGGATGCATGTGGGAATCCTCCTAGGGATCTTAGGAACTCATTTAAACTCTTATTTATGCCTATGAATCATCATACAAAATCAGATTTTATAAGGTGCACTTGAAACCCTAGAATTTGTATCTTGAAATCTAATGGTTGTTTGTTAATTTCCTTTGCATATTCTTAATCTCCACACCTTTTTCCCTTAGATTCATCCTTCGTTCTACCAAAAATCAACTCCTCCTAGGGTTCTTTAGGAGTGGCGAAATGGAGAAGAAAAGGGAATCAAAAGTACCAACCATAGAAAGAGAAATTACCAATTTTCTTGCTTTTTCTTGCTTTCTCCAAGCTCCTCTCTTCAAATCCAAAATTTTCCCTAAGTTTCTCCCTTAAATCATATTTTTAAATTTCATTTTAATCAAAGGAAACAAAGGAGAATGAAGGAGAGGAGGTTTGGATGGAAGAAAGCATGAAAAACTACCAAGAAAGCATACCTTAAAGCTTGGATTTCTCCTTCTTCTTCTTCCTTTCTTGTGTGTCTAAAACCCTAGCTCCCTTCTCTGAAATTGAGCAGAAATTTTTGAGTTTAAATGAGGGAGAGAATGGGGCACCACCTATATATAGGGGGAGGAGGAAGCATTTTTCAAAAATTTCCATTTTGCCCTTCGTTCTTTGCATTTTGTTTCTCCTTCGTTTTCGATCCTTTTTTAGAACTATCTTTTTCATTATGAAATTTAGGTTCCCAATTTAGTAAAATGCCTTTGGAATCACTCAAATTGGAGCTAAAACCTTCCCGAATGAATTTGTTAAAATTCAAGTGCACTGATATTGGAAAACATCCACCAGAAGGGGTTTAACTGTCCCGAGGCTTCCCATGGTTTTTAGGGCCTCTGAGAACCCCAGAGAACTCAAAACTTTCATTTAAAAACCTCTCCTGTATGAATTCCAAAATTTACTCAAAATTATGAAAATGCCATTACGTTTCGTAAGATTTTCGTCAAAATTTTTTTCTTCATTCTAGCTTCATTTTTCCTTCCATCTAAGACTAGGATTCTCATTTTTAGGAGTCTAGAATGTTATTCAAATTTTTTGGGACCTTAACTAATTCATTTTAGGAGACTTACTTTGAAAACGCGCCCGTTTCCATCATGTAACAAAAATCGGACGTTACATCCAATGCTCATGAAATTTTACAGGCACAAACTAGACATAACAATATTTCCATGGCCATTGAGATAACCTCATTTGGAGGTCTGAGCAGAGAGATATGAATTTTTGAATTTTAGAGTCAGTACTAATAATGCAGTAGTACCTTTGGTACTGTTCGATCAATTTTCAGTAGCTAAACATTTCTATTTTGGTTTAGAGTTATTTTTAGCCTAAATTTAACATCTATAGCTTTTTAGAATGGTGTGCTTAATTTTGATTTTTCTAGAATTAGTTATAAATTTCCAAAGTTGACACCAGAAATCTAGTAACAGAACCCTAGACTGATTTAATGATTTTGTGTATGTATACTCCAAACTCGAGTTTTATGGGACATTGGTGATGGTTTTAAGTTATATGAATGTATTTTAATTGGAGGATGATATGGATGAGTTAATATGGTCCACGGAATGTGAAATGAAAATTTTAAGTACTACGTAACGTAAAATATTCTATTATTTTAATTGAATTTTCCTTTGAGAATTACTATGCCAATGGAAGGAAACTAAGATATGAATAAGAAAGGCTAGATAAATATGGTGTTACATCTTAGCTCCAATCTCTCCTTCCATCTCAGTCTCTTGACTCCATTTAGATTCCTTGGAGTCATCACAAATTCATTTCAAGGAGCCTAGATACAAGTTAGTTTTTTATGTGTTAAAATGGAGCCTACACATCCATCTCACAAACCATGCTTCCTAAATTCATTCTAATGCTTTCTTTAATGTTCATCTATCATATTTAGTCATTTTTTAGCCTTAGAAGAAATTAAAACCCTCCTTGGGTGCATAGAGTGGTCTTGGCCAAGACATGGAGGAGCAAATGGACCTATGGAGTTTTGCAAATTTTCTTTGGGGGGGAGTTGGCACATGTGAGGCTTCTTAGGTGTCTTGAGAACCCATACACACTCTTAGACAACTAAAATTACCACTAGGAAGCTTCATATTTGCCAAGGTGCAACTAAATCCCTAGGTTTTGTAACTTTAATTCTAATACTTCTTTTTCAATTCCAATTTCATATTCTTGTTTCTTATACTCTAAAACCTATGTTTCTTCCTTGCTTAGATAAGAAATCATCCCCTCTTTCTTAGGTCTAGTGTGGGCCGAACCTACTCCCTTAAGGAACAACCAAGAGATGCAAGAAAATGTCATGATTCTTACCTTGTTTTGATGCTTTTCCAAAGTGCTTTCCTATGCTTCCAAGAGCTCTCGCAAACTCTCCTTTCTTCTTGTTGAACCAACCATAAAATAGTCCCAATCCAATAACCAAAACCATAGGAAGAAAGAGGAAATGGAGGAGAATAAGTTTGCTAAAAGAAGGAGCATGAAAAACCAAAGATTTCTTATCTTTTTCCTAGGCCTTTCCTTCTCCTTGTTCCCCTCCTCTTGTGCACCCTTCTTGGCTGAGTTCTCCTCTATTTTGGATAGAACTTAGGTTAGTTAGAATGAGGAGAAGGAGTGGGATGTGGAATATAAAGGCACGGGGCTCATTTAAAGCTTTTTTCAAAATTCCAATTTTGTCCTCTTTATTTGTTCCTTCTATTTGGGTTCATTTTAACTCCTTTTTGAGAACCATCTTTTTCATCATAAAATTTAGGTCTTCTAACTTATAAAATGTCTTTGATTTCATCCAAATTGGATTTAAAATTTTTTCGAATGAATCAGTTAAAGTTTGGGTTAACTAACATCCTAAAACGTAAACTAGAGAGGTTTAAACCATTATAGAGATTCTTATAGTTTTTAGGGGTTCTGAAAACCCTGGGAAACTCAATTTTTCCATTTAAAGATTCTTCCTTTGAGTTTTCTAAAAAGTACCCAAAATTACAAAAATGCCATTACCTTTTGTGTGATTTTATTTGGCTACTCTAGCTCTGGTTTCTGAGTATCTCAAGCCTTGGGTCCTCATTTTCAATTATTTAGAATTTTATCCTAATTTTATATGGCTTCAAATCTTTTTATTTAGGGAACTTCCTTTTATATGTGGTTCGTTACTAACGTTTTCAAAAAAATTGGACATTACAAGTTTTGCCCATAACAAGGTAGGAACAAGGGTTTTTGAGCATGAGAAATAAAAATATACAATTGGAACCAAAAGAAAAATTTTAGAATTTAAGATATGGAAATTATAATTTTAGTTGCACCTTAGGAGTTTTGTGACTATTGAGAAGTATTTGGAGCCATATGAATTCATGTCTAAGAAGTAGAGAAGCTATGGAATATGGGTGTGTATCAAATTTCTAGTAAGAAACAACAAAAGCTCATAATGCTCTTCCATAATTGAGGTCTTGACCAAGGGGTAGAAAGCATAGATAAGAAGTGCTTCTTTGAGTTCTAATGAATTTAGAGACTTAGATATAATGAATAAATAATTATGGAAGCATTGGATTGAATTTATGAGGCTTTAGTTGAAAATTTAAGGGCCTAAATGAGGTTAATGAAGCAAGTTAGTTCTAAATCCTTCTAACCAAGTATGTAATGATCTAAATGAGTCTCTTGAGAGTTTTAAGACTTGTAGAAAGAAAAATTTTAGGGGTTAGAAAAGTAAGAACCAAGAGTAACTTCATTATGGACATAAACCTAGCCTTATGCAACATATTGAGCCTTAATGAGATTTAAGAAAGATAATGAAGCCTAGAATAAGTCTTATGGGATTAACTTGTCTTGAAATTGTTATATGTAGGTCCGTCTAGCTTAAACACTCCTAAGTATAAGTGCCAAGAGAAGGAAAGTCAAGAGAAAAGCTAGAACCAAGCGGGTTAGTAGCTACTTGAAAGTTTCAAGGTAGCTTTATCTCCCTTTCTTGCATACTTTGAGTGCTTAAAATGAGTTTGAATGTTTGTAATAGTTGATGCTTGATGCATTCATGAAATATGTTTAGCATGATTTTCATAATGAGCTTTATGTATGAGTATAAGATGTTTTTGGCTCCTAGCTCCCTTAAGGCATGGAATTGTGCGCAGTAGTTCTTCTTTGGCCATTGGGTTGTGAAAAGTTAAGTCTAACAAGTTTTTGATGAAGTCATGGCTATGAAAGGAATGAATTTTTATGTTTTATAAGGAATTTGATTCATATGAGGCATTAGTATTGCATTTTTGCACCCATGTATGGCATACACTTATGGCATTCTTATATGTATTGAATTGGTCAACATGAGCTACTGAGATTCTCCTGAATCTCACCCCTTATACTTCTACTAACCATTTTAGGGTGACTAAGTAAGGACAAAGAGGTTGAAAGGGCTTAGATAATGAACATCATACAACAGGGTGCTATTATGTATTATGTTTTGACTTATGTATCAATAGTGACATGGATAAGACTCTTGATGTCTATGTATAAACATTTTGATGTAAATTAAAGTATATCCTTGTGTTTTGGAAAGGAAATCCATGTATGAGTATGAGAATATGCATGTGTGGTAGTTTATGTCATGTTATGGGCATTATGGAAGGAAATGACTTATGAGGCATCATGGTATATGCATGTATAAGTAGATGTCAAGTGTAGCACCCTATAATTAATTAAGGTATTAATCATGGATTAGACTAATTAAGCGTAATTAATATGGGTTTGAGATTTAATTAGGATAGAAACTTTATCTAGGCTTAAATTAATAGATCATGAGAAAAGGCTAATGGGGGCCCAATTGGTTAAGTGCAGACCCAACCTAATTTAGTGTGATGGAGGCCCAAAATCCACCTTGTATAGACTCCTCTATGTGGCACAATAACCCTTGTACAGACCCACATTCTTGAGCTTCTCAAACTTGGCCCAAACTTAATTAAACTTCAGCAACCCAATGGACAAGAATTGGCCTAACAAATTCTGCAGCCCAACACTTTAAAACTGGCCCAATAAGCTAAAATCTGCAGCCCAAATGGAGTTGGACCTTGGAGCAACCTATGACCCATCTTTGACCCAACTTAAACCCACCTAAAACCCTAATGCATCAGCCCCTTCCTCCCACTTGCTGAAACATAAAACTTAAGAAGCAAAAATTCAGAGGTTGAGAAGGAGGCTAGGGTTAAAGGCAAAGATTTGGCATTTTCTCACATTTAGAGTAAGATTCAGCCAAGGTAATAGTCATACAACTTAATCCTCTCATCTTCCTCTTTAATTTGGCCCGATTAGTTTTTCATTTGGAGCATTTTCATCCTACCCAAAATCTGAAATGTGAGTGTTTGGGGGTTTTCTTTGTGAAATTCGTGGGTTGAGGTTAGGGCTGACCATGGGTGAGTTTAAACCCTCCATTTTAATGCTTCATTTGTTAATTTGAGATCCCCATAGCTAATTTATAAAATGGGTATTAATTATGTACGAATTTACTTAGGATTTTGGGTGGAACATTGAGTTTTCTGGTGGAAGACAATTTAATCCGAATTTGGGACTTATAGTGGCTAGGTAAGTGATTCTTAGGTAGTCATTAGCATCTTAAATTCTTTGGGTATTGATTGTAACTGTTAATAATGAATTAGAGTAGTAATTATATGATGCTATGGTTATAGGAGGATTTCTGCACCATTGGTGACTGTTGCAAGTGTCTACAAGTGAGGTAACCGGGTTTATATCAATTCCATGTATATATTTGATTTAATTTCATATGTTGCTGTAAATGAATGATTTGAAATGTTGAATGAATTGATTGGCTATCTGTTATATTGTGTTGGACCTTGTGAGTCCATGGTGGAGCTGTGATGCAGCTGCCACCTGTGCATGTGCTTCGATCGGGCACCGGGTTATGATCAAACCCAGATGCACTGAGCCCCAGTTGTGCTCAATAGGGAGTGGGTGCCGTGGACGGGCCTCTCCTGGTGTTAATGGCCTTTAACATGTGATAATATGATTGCTAGTATGGGATAGTAATCATGATAGCCTAATTATTTCATTTGCTGATATGATGGATATAATTCTGATGTTGATTTTGATTCATGCTTATATGCTAATTAAATTGGATATATGATCAAATTGCTTTGGTTACTGAGATTTATATCTCACCCCGTTTTATGGGATTAATATTTCAGGTGAAAGTTCCTCAGGTAAGGATAAGGGTAAGCAAGTGGATGAACATCCATGAGCTAAGGCCGGGTGTGGGGAACTACACTTGGTCTGAGTAGAATAGGGTAGATGCAATTTTGTTATTAGTTTACATAGCATCATCATGTAATCATGTTGCCAAGTGTAGGCGTATATATTTTGTTTGATTGAAATGTAACTGTTAAGGATTCAAGTCTCATTATAGTGAATATTAATGTATGAACTTATAGCATTAAATATATGTAATTTTGCTGAAATTGTGATATGGATTACTATTTGGGAATTGTAGTCATATGGTACCTTGGAGGTAAGCTATTGTTAAATGGAAATCACTATGGAAATTGTACGGAATTTAAATTGCTGCTAATGCATGTGTTCTTGCTGTTATATATTCATGAATATGCTGATATGAGCTAGTTGGACAAGTAGGAAGTAGTATTTAAGTTTTGCAATGGTAATGGACAGATTAATGGGTAAAAAGGGTAGATAAACACTATTAAAATCACATAAAATAAGGGAAGGTAGACCTAGAGTGTCTCTAAGATGAGATTTATAGTGTAGAAGGCGAAATGTGGGTAATGTAGTCACAGGAGGGAGTCCCGCCGCGGCTAAGAAGACTTCGCCGCGGCCAAATGAGAGACAGAGCCGAAAGGCGCCATGGCACAACAAATTCCACCGCAGCGCAAAGGAAATAAATTGGCCTAGGGAGTGACAGTGGCGAGGCGCACCGCGGCTTGAGAAATCTCACCGCGGCGTAGAGCGAAAAAAATCACCCAGGAGGGTAACAGAACCAAAACTCGCCGCGGCGCAAGTCGAGAAAAATAAATAAGGGTTGGACAGAAGCAAAACTCGCCGCGGCGCGAATATATTGTGTCGAGGCGAGAATCCTGGGAGTTGAGCAGTAGTTCCAAGAGGCATTTCCGCCACGGCGCCACATAGGTTGGCCGCGGCGAAGGTCCAACTCGCCGCGGCGAGATTTGTGAAATTAGGAGATGATATAGGAACACTTGTGGGAGATTATTGAGTATTGAAATTAATGGACGGGTGAATCATGAACCCCCTTATGGGAATGGGATTTCGTTTATGCAAATTTTGTTTTGTTGTGGTGGTATGGTGATGACCCTAACATCAAGGTTCAAATTCCCTCACATTTTCGTAGTGTGGAAAAATATAACGACTTCAAACCTTGATCATTAATTAATAACCTTACATTTAACTATAATTACAATGATTAGAAGGTAGGGTTGTCACATCAAGGGGTCAAATTTTGATCCAACTATTTTGGAATGATATGGAATGGTTAGAAAAGCCATTTATGTTGAAAGAAATGTGTGCAAAGTGAAAGAAAACCAATTGGACACCAAATGGTCCAAGTTGGTATCTAAAATGGCCTTAAATTTTTTATATACAACTCTTATGTCAAAAGTGGCCTAAATGAACTAGTTTGAGCCTAAGATTTGGAGTAGTATAGAATATTTTACAAATTTCCACAATTGGACAAAAATTTCAATTAGGTCCTGTACTATTCACACATAACAAGTTTGATATTTTAGAGTTTTGGGAGATAATTGAAGTCCAATGCTTATAAAATTTTACAAGCATATAGTTAACGTTATAAGCTTTCCATGGCCACCAAATTTTCATAAAAAGGAGTCATATAGAGGAAGTTAAGAATTTTTGAAGTTAGGGGTTTGATTGTGTTAGAGTACTGTAACAGCCACTGATACAATGTCTTTCATGGGTCAAATGAAGCTTTTTATGGCCATTGAGAGCACCTAATTTGGAGTTGTGTAGCTTAAGATATGGAATTTCAAAGTTCAAGTTTGCTACATGCCTCCAATTCTAATATTTGTTACTGTTTCATTGCATTTGACTAGGCAAATGAACTTAATTTTGTCTGAAATTTTTGTAACATGTAGTTTACATTCTAAACTTTTCATGGACACCTAATTTGCATGATTTGGAGTTATATAGCCCAAGTTATGAATTTTTAAAGTTAGTGCAACTTTTTGCCCAAAGCTATCATTTCAGGTCCTATGGAGCTTTTGTGTGTTCCATAAGCTAAATGTAATGTCTGATTTTTGTCAAACAACGAAAACGAGCACATTTTCAAAGTAAGTCTCCTAAAATGAATTAGATAAGGTCTTAAAAATTTAAGTAGCATTCTAGACTCCTAAAAATGAGAATCCCAGGCTTGACAGAAAGAAAAACGAAGCCAGAATGAAGAAACAAATTTTAACGAAAGGTTGATGAAATATAATGGCATTTTAGTAATTTTGAGCAAAATTTAGAATTCTCATAGGAGGGCTTTTTAAATGAAAGTTTTGAGTATTCTAGGGTCTTCAGAGGCCCTGAAAACCATAGGAAGCCTCGGGACAATTAAAACCCCTACGATGGACGCTTTTTAACGTCAGTTGACCTAAACTTTGACAGATTCGTTCAAAAAGGTTTTAGCTCCAATTTGAGTGATTCTAAAGGAATTTTATAAAATTGGGAACCTAAATTGCATGATAGAAAAGACGGCTCTAAAAAAGGACCAAAATAAATCGAAATGAAAATGCCAAGACAAAGGGATGAAATTGGAAATTTGAAAAGTTCTTCCTAACCTACCTATATATATGTGTCATGCCCCACCTCCTCATTCATTTAGCCACATTTGTTTTTGCCCTAAACTAAAGGAGAAAGCTAGGGTTTAAGGCACACCAAGAGGAGAATAAAGGAAGGAAAAAATGAGGAAAAAAGTATGAATTTTCTTAGTTTTTCATGCTTTCTCCTTAGCAAACTCCTTCTCCTCCATCTTTCCTTCTTTCCTATGATTTTATTGAAGTCCTTGGATCTATTTTGAGGGTAGAACAGAGGTGTAAAATCCAGATTTGAGGAAAGGCCAAGCAAAGTGAGAAACAAGCAAGAAAAGTCAAGAAAACAAGGTAAAATCTTCATCCTATGGTAGCTACTCCTTCTTCCCTTCTTCTCCTTGGTTTGTCCCACCTAAAGAACTTCAAGAAGACATAGATTTTGGGTAGAACCAAGGGTGAACCTTAGGGAATTAAGTGTGGAGAATAAGAATATGCAAAGAGAATTAACAAAAAACCATGGAAAATCAAGATAGCAAAGTTAGGGTTTCAAGTGTCCCTTGTAAAATCTGATTTGATACAATAATTTCTATGCCTAAATGAGTGTTTGGATGAACTCCTAAGATCCCTAGAACGCTCCCCATATGCATCTTCCACCAAGAAAACAAAATAAACTCCATAGACACCAAGAAGGGAGCATGCCTCGACCTAAAGGGCTCAAGGCACCTAAGGATAGTTTTAAATTTTTCCAAACCCATTTTTAAGTCATATATGATGGGTGAAGATGAGGGGAAACCTTGGGAAAAATTTAGGAGGCGTAAGGAATGAATTGGTAGCATAGGTTCCATAATATGACTTAAAGAAGCAACACCTAGTTAGGCTTTTTGTTTTAATTGTGTGATGAATCCAAGAGGCTTAAAAGGAGTCAAAAATCATAAATGAAAGGAAAGAATGGGGCCTAGAACTCAATTGATGGATGTTGCTTCATTAGGTGCACTTAGGAACCATAAATGAACCATAAGACAAAGTTAGAGTTCCAAGTAGATAGGTGGCTTTGAAAATGGTTCCAAGAGTATAATTAGTTCCTATTTTATGTGTTTAGGCCAAGAGAAACAAGTCTTCCATCATTGTGAGTGTGTGGTGTAACATTCAGTTTTCTGAAAACGAGAGAAAACGTGAGAAACGTAATGTACTGTTTCTCCGTAAACAAATGAAATTTACCGGATACAAAAGGAAGTCTCCTGCAATGATGTAGTTAAGGTCCCAAAAAATTTGGGAAGTATTCTACACTCCTAAAAATGAGAATCCCAGGCTCAGAAAGAAAGAAAAATGGAGTTAGAATGAAGAAACGAATTTGAACGAAAGGTTGATGAAACGTAAGGGCATTTTTGTCATTTTGAGCAAATTTTGGAATTCTCACAGGAGGACTTTTTAAATGAAAATTTTTAGTTTTCCAGGATTCTCAGAGGCCCTGAAAACCATAGAAAGTCCCAGGACAGTTAAAACCCCTTCAGTGGACGTTTTCTAACGTTGGTTGACCCAAACTTTGACTGATTCGTTCGGGAAGGTTTTAGCTCTGATTTGAGTGATTCTAAAGGCATTTTACTAAATTGGGAACCTAAATTTCATAATGGAAAAGACAATTCTAAAAAATAAGCTCAAACAAGTTAGAAATAAAAGTGCCAAAAACGAAGGGCAAAATTGAAATTTTGAAGAAAGTGGAAGCTTCTTGAATACTCTTTAAGTTTCTTATTTCTTCCCCCCTTCATTTACATGACCCATTCTACCCAAAAACTAGAGAAAAAACCAACTCTCTTAGGCACACCATGAAGGAGAAGAAAGGAGGAGAAAAAGCAAGGAAAAGGTAAAGAATTTCATGGATTTTCATGCTCCTTCTTCTTCCAAACTTGTTCCTCTCTTTTTGATCTTTCTTCCTAGGGTTTTATTGAAGTTTTTGGATCTTTTTGGAGGGAAGAATAGGGGAAAAAATTCGGATTTGAAGAGAGAAGGCCAAAGAAAGTGAGAATTAAGCAAGAAAACAAGGAAAAATAAGGTAAATCTTCCATCCCATGGTAGTTATTCCTCCCCCCTTCTTCTCCCTATTTCGCCCCATATATGTAGCTACAAGAGGGCTTGAATTTTAGGCAAAACCAAGGGTGAATTCCATGAATTTAAGGGAGGAGAGTAAGAATATGCAAAGAAATCCAAGTAAAAACCATGAATTTGCAAGATAGAAAAGTTAGGGTATTGATTATACCTTGAACTCTATCATGAACCCTAGCCATATTTTATAATGTTTAAGTGTTCATGTGAGTTCCTAAGACACTAAGAGAGCTTCCTACATGATTCTCCCATCAAAGGAAACAAGAAAACTCCATTGGTGCCTTATGGAAGTATAGCTTCGGCTAAGGAGAGTTAATGCACCTAGGGAGTGTTTTAATTTCTTTCAAACTTAGTTTTGCATTATGTATGATGGGAGAATATAAGAGGAAGTCTTGGAAAAATTTTAGAAACCATAGATAGCAAGATGGCCTTATATGTTCCATAATATGGCTTAAAGAAGCAACACCTAGCTAGGCTCCTAGAATGGATTGTATGATGACTCTAAATGGAGTTAAGAATCATAAATGAATAGATAGAATGGAGCCAAGATGATGTTTTCTTAAGGTTGCTTCATCAAGTGTATTATGGAACCATAAAAGAGCCTTATGAGTCACCTACCTTTTCTAGTGAATGTGTGGCCTTAGAATTTGATTTAAGAGTATAATTAGCTTCCATACAATGTGTTTAGGGCAAGAGAAGTGATCCCCACCTTCTTGGGTGTGTGAGGTCAAGGGAGAGGATTCAAGGCTTAAGAAAAAAGTGTGCAAAATATAAGCAAGGTAGCTCTCTCCACCTTCTCTCAAGCATAGATGTGTACTTACATTGTCTTGAATGTATGTATGTATGTTTTAAGCCATGGAAAGTACTCTAGCATAATCTCATATGCCATGGTACCATGATGATGTATTATGTTTCTAAATAATGTCTATGATGCTTGCTTTGGTTTGCTTGAGTGTGGTGAAGCCAAAAACCTTTAGCCATGGTGAAGATGAGCCAAGAACCCTTAAGATTGGTTGAGACAAAGTAAAGAGTATCCCAAAAGTGAGGTTGACTCCCAAGAGTAAGGTTGAGGCTAAGAACCTTTTAAAGAATGGGTGAGGCAAGTCCAAAATCTACAAGTGAATGGGTGAGGCTAATCCACTTACTTGGTAAGTCTCTATATGCCATGTATGACCTTTTCTAATGCCAAGAACGCTTCTTAAATGATTGCATATATTAATATGCTCATGCATGCATTTATGAGACTTGTATTGCATACTTTATGTGTGATTGAATGGGAGATGAGCTATTAGGATTCTTTGAATCTCATCCCTTCCTCTCCAATGTTCTAACATGCTAGGTGAATCAAGAGAACATGATAATGAGAGCCAACACCTTGGAAGATAAGAGATTTGTACACCCTAAAAATTAATTAAGGTGTTAATCATAGATTAGGTTAATTAGGAATAATTAATACAGAATAATCGGGTAGGTTAAGTAAATGGAGATTTTAGAGAGATGAATTATTAATATGGGTTTGAGATTTAATTGGGAGAGAAATTCATCTAGGCCCAAATTAATGTAGGAGGTCATAATAAGAGGCTAATGGAGGCCCAATAAGCTAAGTGCAGACCTAACTTGACCCATTGTGATAGAGGCCCAAGACCCACCTTGTATAGGTTCTTATAATTGGCCCAATAACCCTTGTGTAGACCCAAAACCTTTGGGCTCTTAAAACTTGGTCTGGCCCAATTGGATTTCAACAACCCAACACCTCAAAATTGGCCCAACCAAAGCTAAAATCTGAAGTCCAAATAGAGTTAGACCTTGGAGCAACCCATGACCTATATTTGACCCAACTAAAACCCAACTTAAACTCTAATGCTTCAGCCACCTCTCCATTTACTGAAACACAAACACCCATCTCAAAATTCGGAGGTCCAAAGGAGGCTCTAGGGTTATTGGCATAAATCCACCATTTCTCACCTTTAAGCTCAAAATCAGCCAAGGTAATAGTTATATAACTTAATCCTCTCATCTTTCTCTTCATTTTAGTCTGATTAGTTTTTCATTTGGAGTATTTTCACCATACCCAAAATCTGAAATGTGGGTGTTTGGGGATTTTCTTGATGAAATTCGTAGGTTGAGGCTAGGGCTATCATTAGATAGGTATGAACTCTTCTTTTTGAGGTAATTCTACTGATTTGAGATCCTAATGACTTGATTATAATATGGATATTAATTTGGTACAAATTTGATTAGGATTTTGGATAGAATATTGACCTTTTCTGGTAGAGGACACTTCAAACCAAATTTAGGACTTGTAGTAGCTGGGTAAGTGATTCTTAAGTAGTCATTAGCATTTTAAATTCTTTGGGTACTGATTGCAACTGCTAATGATGAATTAGAGTAGTAATTCTATGATGCTATGGTTATAGGGAGATTTTTGCACCATTGGTGACTGTGCAATTATCTACAAGTGAGGTAATCGGGTTCATATTAATTCTGTGCATATATCTATTTTAATTTCATATTTGCTGTACATGAATGATTTGAAATGTTGAATGAATTGGTTGGCTATCTATTGCATTGTGTTGGACCTTGTGAGTCCATGGTGGAGCTGTGGTGCGGCTGCCACCCATGCATGTGCTTCGATCGAGCACCGGGTTATGATCAAACTCCAGATGCACTGAGCCCTGGTTGTGCTTAATGAGGAGTAGGTGCCGTGGACGGGCCTCTCTAGTGTTAATGGCCTTTAATATGTGTAAATATGATTGCTAGTATGGGATGGTAATCATGATAGCCTACTTGTTTCATTTACTTATATGACTGGTATTCTTCTTATGCTTATGTGAAATTATGCATGTATGCTAATTAAACTGGAATATATAATGGAATTGCCTTGGTTACTGAGATTTATATCTCATCCTATTTTATGGGATTAACATTTCAGGTGAAGGTTCTTCAGGTAAGGATAAGGAGAAGCAAGTGGACAAAATCCATGAGCTCTGGCATATAGGGAGAAGGCTACACTTAGGCTGACTTATATTAGTGTAGATGTAATTTTGTTATTAGTTTACATGGCATCATCATGTATTCATGTTGCCAAGTGTAGGCATTCATATTTTGCTTGGTTGAAATGTAACCATTAAGGATTTAGGTCTCATTATAGTTGGATATTGATGTATGAACTTGTAGCATCATATATATAGCTTTGTTGAAATTGTGATATGGTTTACCATATGGGATTGTAATCATGTGATGCATTGGGTGTGGATATAAACTATTGATGACTAAAATCTCTATAGAATGTACATGGGATATTAATTGTTGCTAATGCATGTGTTCTTGCTGTCATTAATATATGAATCTGCTAATATGAGATAGTTGGGCAATTAGGATATAGTACCTACGTTTTGAATTGGAAATGGAGAGTTAGATGAGTAAATAGGGTAGGAAATGACCATTAAAGTCATATAAAATGAGAGAAAGTGGTCCTAGAGTATTCCTAAAATGAGAGCTAGAGTGTGTGAGACGAAATTTGGGTGATGTAGTCACAGGAGGAAGTCATGCAGCGACTAAGAAGGCTTCGTCGCGGCCAAATGAGTGACAGAGTCGAGGGGCACAGCGGCATAACGCATCTTGCCGCGGTTTAAGAGAAGAAAATTAGTCTGGGGAGTGACAGTGGTGAGGAGCACCACGGCTTAAGAAATCTCGCCGCGGCGCAAAGCGAAAAAAATTGCCCAGGAGGGTAATAGAACCGAAACTCGCCGCTACGCAGTATGTCCTGCTGCGGCGCAAGTCATGGAAGTTAATAAAGGGTTGCATAGTAGCAAAACTCACCACGGCACAAACGTATTGCGTTGAGGCGAGAATCATAGGGCTGAGAATAGCAACTCCAGGAGGCATTTCCGCCGCGGTGCCACTTAGGTCAGCCGCGGTGAGGGTTGTGAAATTTTCCCAATAATTCTAGAGAGCAAGTTGGCCATGACAGGGTAGGTATAGGTCGCGATGCAAGTCCCCAAACTCATACCCTTAGCCTAGAAACCCCAATTTCTTCAATGATAATGGTAGGAAATGATATAAGGGTACTTGTGGGAGGTTTTTGTGTGTGGAAACTGATGAATAGATGAATCATAAACCCTTCATGGCAGTATGATTTCTTTTATGCATCTTAGTTTTGGTTGTGGTTGTTTAGTGATGACCCTAGCATCAAAGTTCAAATTTTCCTATATTTTCATAATATAACAAAATGTAACAACTCCAAACCTTGATCATCAATTATTAATTATATATTTAACCATAATTACAATGATTAGAAGATAGGGTTGTCACAAGATTAACAACAAAGTGCGTGAATCTTAGTTCTTTAAGGCCATATGAGTAGCAAGTGTTGTAAATTATTGTTGTATATGCCCTATGACATCATGAACATGTTTAATCATGTTAATGTATCATGTACAAATGAGATTGAATGGTGTATAAATGGTATAGTAAAATTTGAGTATGGAATGGCAAACTAGCATCTTGGAAATATATGTATAAATGAAAGTGGAATGGCCAAATTGAGATGCATAGGTTTGGGACCATTTGGTCAGTTCATACAAGTCATAATCATGCTTTTAGACTTGCCCAAAAGGTGCCAAACATCAAGGGAAACCATTTGGACACTTTGGTATCCTATATGGAGCAAAAATTGATCATATTGGAAACCTATACCACTTTTTATCCAAATGAGCTCTTCTTGATCTGAGCTTTGGCATGAAATTAGTCCTTGTTGAGAGCTTTTTGAAAAGCTAAAGTTCAAAATTTTTGGAGGTCTAAAGAATATTTGATGAATTTTTAAACTTGTAAAAAATTCTGATTTTGGCCATGTTACTATTCATATTGGTCCGAAATTAACATCTATCACTCAGGGCCCAAATGATGTCCAATTGCCACAAAATTTGATATGGAGAAATTAGACGTTCCCAGTAACTTGTGTCAACTAGAAACACCCCATTTGGATGCCTAGAGAGGGAGATATGAATTTTTAAAGATTTTGTCCAGTATTAGGCGCTCAAACTGACCTCAGGTACTGTTTGATTAGGTTTCGAGGTATGGGCATACCTGAACAGGTCTGGAGTCATTTTTCCCCTCTATATAACATATTTATCTTTCCATATTGGTATATTTGCATAGATTAGATTTTTTTGAAATTAATTAGATATTTTTAAAGTTTGTAGTAGAAAGCTGTGATAGTACCAATAGCCAGCCAGACCTCTGAACATTTTTTAATGTCAAAAGTCTTTTGTGTTATGTTTCATAGTTTAGACATATTTTTAACCTAAATTAGACATGTGTAGCTTTCTAGAATGGCCAAGAATGCATGATTTTTAATTTTCTATAATTAGTTATAATTTTCCAAAGTTTATGACGGAGGAAGGAAAATTCTGGTTAAAAATGCATATATGAATTTTATGCTTCCCTTTTCTTTCCACGAGTTGTAGGCCACTTTTGGTGATGGAAATAAGTTGTATCCATGTAATTAAATATGAGAATGTGATACATGAGTCCATATGGCCCATGGGACTTCGAAGAAAAAAATTTTATTCGTGACAAAGTGCATGTACATTCATTGTTCTCAGGCTACCTTTCTTGCTTCATTATGAAATGCATAAAATAAGACCTAAAAATGGCATGAGGCAAGCTAGATAAATATGGTGTTACATGTGGTCGAGGAAGGGAGTGCAATTCTAAAGAGAAAAGTGTGTGGTTGCAAAAAAGGTAGCTCTCTCCATTTTCTCTCATGCATGAATGTGTGCATACCTTATCTTTGAATGTGTGTATGTGTATTTTAAGGTATAAAAAGTATTCTAGCATATGCCTATATTCCATGGTACCATGATGTTGCATTATGTTTTCAAATGATGTTTAGTATGTTTTCTTTGGTTTGCTTGAGTGTGGAGAAGCCAAGAACCTTTTTAACCATGGTGAGGATGAGCCAATAACCCTTGAAAGTGGTTGAGACAAAGTCTAGTGTCTCCTAAGAGGAAGGATTAGTTTAAGGCCTTTGAGAAAAAGGGTGAGGCAAGTCCAATAACTTGAAAGGAATGGGTGAGGCTAATCCACTTACTTGCAAGCCTATGTATGCTTTGTATAACTTGTTCAAATGCCAAGAATGCTTCTTGAATGACCATACATTTCATTGTGCTCATGCATGCATTTTTAAGACTTGGATTGTATTCTTTATGTACGATTAAAAGGGAGATGAGCTATT
>JAIUCV010003462.1:0-27868 GCA_026724425.1 Erythrophleum ivorense
TCAAAGACAATGTAAGCACACATCCATGCATGAGAGAAGGTGGAGGGAGCTACTTTGCTTGCATCTACACACTTTTTTCTTAAGTCTTGAATCCTCTCCCTTGACCTCACACACTCAAGGAGGTAGAGATAATTTCTCTTGGCCTAGACACATCATATGGAAGCCAATTATACTCTTGAATCACATTCTAAGGCCACACATTCATTAGAAAAGCTAGTAACTCATAAGGCTCTTTTATGGTTCCATAATGCACTTAATGAAGCAACCTTAAGAAAACATCATCTTGGCTCCATTCTCTCTATTTATTTATGATTTTTGACTCCTTTTAAGCCTCTTGGAGTCATCACATAATCAAATCAAGGAATCTAGCTAGGTGTTGCTTCTTTAAACCATAATATGGAACCTATGATACCATCTCACTATCTATGATTTCTAAAATTTTTCTAAGGCTTTCTCTCATACTCTCCCATTATACATGATGCAAAACAAACCTTAGAAGGAATTAAAACACTCCTTAGGTGCATGAACCCTCCTTGGCCGAGGCTATGCTTCCATATGGCACCAATGGAGTTATTTTAGTTTCTTTGATGTGAGAAGCATATGGGAGGCTCTCTTTATCTCTTAGGAACTCATATATACTCTTAGACAACTTAAATTACTATTAGAAAGTTTCATCATAGTCTAGGTGCAACCAAACCCTTAAATTCCATAACTTACATTCTAAAACTCCCTTTTCAATTCTAGTTGTATATTCTTAATCCTCACACTCCATAACATTTGGTTCCATCAAAAATACATAAAGAAAAACTCTCCTCCTCACTTTATCTCTCTAGACCTAAGCTTAAATAGTTTGAAATACAAGATTTTGCAAGTGTTTCAAGTGAAATCTTACCTTAAAATGGAGCTCTCTTTGCGTAGATTATTTTTCACTAATTGATTTCTTGAAAAAAGTTCCTATTTGGCTTAGGTTAGACCTAAATCTTTAAGTTTTCAAGAAAAGAAAACCACCATTAGAGAGCTCTTAGAGAGAGGAACAACTTTCTTAACTAGCACAGGATGAAACGAGGCAGTTTACTTACCTAAACAGAAGCTTAAACTTCTTTTCTCTCTCCCCTCTTAATGTCACGCCATTGCTACCCATTTTTCTGCAAATGGAAGTTTGAAGAAGGTGATGAGGTATAATCTTACTTAAGAAGCCTCTTTTATAATTTTGCAAAATGACCATTTTTCCCCTATGCACTTGTTTGCTCCATTTAGGCTCATTTTAACTCCTTTTTGAGAATCGTCTTTTCCATCATAAAATTTAGGTTTCCAATTAAATAAAATTCCTTTGGAATCACTCAAATCAGAGTTAAAGCCTTCCCGAACGAATTAGTCAAAGTTTGAGTCAACCGACGTTGGAAAACATCCACCGGAGGAGTTTTTACTATCTTAGGGCTTCTTATGGTTTTCAGGACCTTTGAGAACCCTGGAGAACTCAAAACTTTTATTTAAAAAGCCCTCCTATGAGAATTCCAAAATTTTCTCAAAATGATGAAAATGTCCTTATATTTTGTCAACCTTTCGTTACGTTTCATTTCTTTATTCTAGCTCCGTTTTTCTTTCTATTTGAGCTTGGGATTCTCATTTTTAGGAGTCTAGAATTCTTCAAAATTTTTTTGGGACCTTAACTAAGTCATTTCGAGGGACTTGCTCTTGTATTCAGTGAATTTTGTTCATTTAAGGAGAAATCATACGTTATATTTCTCGTGTTTTCTCTCGTTTTCAGAGAACCGAATGTTACACCAACTGTTCTCACTACAGCTGGCGCTATTGTGAGAAACTCCCTGAATTTTGTATGGGACATGAACTCAGTATAGCAAACTACATCCTCGTGATGGCGAATTGGCACCCTCACTATAGTTAACAGCGATCCTAACTATAGCCGAAAGACTTAGAAAAATTTTTGAAACCTTGGATGTTGCAATAAACATATCCTAAGTTTTAAGAAACTAGATTAGCTTTCCTTGCATTTGCACGAAATTCAACAAAAAGGGAGAAAAGAGTAAAAACAAATTTTTCCAATATACATATACCGAGGTTTACTTTTCACAAAATCAAAGAGTGGCCATATACTAAAATTGTTTAAACTAACTCATAAAATTCACACAAGAGTTAAATTTGAACTTCTAATCTATTGTAAACTTAAGATCATTAAATTAGTATAATTAATCAATATTATGAGTCGATTAAAATTTAGAAGCGAGATTTGAGATAGATATAAAATAAGATAGTTAATTTATCAAAGCAATAATTAATTACAACTATGCCAACTAGGAAACCTCTTCATTTATTAATTACATATTGTAACTAATATGCTAATCATAAATTTTACTATTTTAGGATCATTTGGGTTTCGTGACAAGAGTTTTTTTTTACTTTATCATTATTTTGCTAATATAACATTAGAAAAATATATTATTGTAATTTCAATAATCTAATAAAGTAATATCTCTCTAACATGTAATTTAATTAAAAATTTTAATTTAATTTAATTTAATAACATTTAAGCTTTATTCTAACACAAATTTTAATTAAATAAAAAAATTCAGTTGAACTCTTCTAAAGACATCCATTCTCTCAACCAACATATTTTTCTTTTAATATAAAATACAATTTAAATAAAAATTATATATATTTCAACGGTGAAATTATGAATTTAAGAATAATACACTAAAGAGTAAAACAAATCAAAGTCTTTCAAATCTACTCATTTTTAATAATTAATATAACTTTTTTTCTACTTAATACTTATGTGTATTTACCCGATCAATTATAAAACTTGATTATTGGCCTTTTTAACTTATAAATTCATACAACTTAATCTTTTTGATAGTAGATTAATCTAAATACTTTTTGAGGCCTTTCCAATATATCCTGTCATGTCATATATATATATATGTGTGTGTGTGTGTGTGTGTGTGGACTACCAATAGTGGCATTTTGGTATTTTCCAATAGACAAAATACTTTTCTTTAAAAAACAAATTTCCTATTTTTCCCTATGCATGAAGATAGAATGTTCAATGTACACAAATAGACACTAGTTCTCTCAATTTTAAATTAATCCAAATTTGTAAATAATGTAAATATTCAAACTAGGTTTTTAAATGAATATGTTAATAAAAGAGCCAAGTTGCGCAAATTTATAAATTTAAAGAACTAATAGTCAAATTGTAATGTTGAGAGAATGAATTACACAAGTTCTTAGATTAAAAAAAAGGCTTTTGCATTTTAACTTTTTTTCTTTTTAGGTCAAAGACATGAAAGTACTCTTTCAACTTAGAGGTTTAATTTTTGGTGAACACATGAATTATTTGGGTTAAAATGGTAGTGGCATAAAATTAAAAGCAAGGTGCCTCTACCTCCAGGGCCAAATTTTTTTTTTAAAATACCCTTTTATACAGTAGATAGATATTTTCTATTATTTAAAAAAAAACCTAAGGTAAGAAGCATTATCTGTTCACTAAATAGCACTATTTGATTTACTGATTATGCAAACCTAATCTCGTACTTTTGAAATGCATGTGGCTAATGTGGTCCTCTTCCTCTATGACTTGAAATGTGTTAAAAGCTACATAGAAAAATTGTTGCATGCAATCAATCCACTCACTTTCAAAGGTTGGAATTTAATGATTATGAACAAATAAAATGAATTTTTTATTACCTAAACTTAACAATTTGTTTGACTATAAGGTTATTTGCACAAAATTAATAATTTAAAAAATTAATTTTAAGGTTTTGAAAAGGAGGAGGTTAATTATATATGATCCTAAATTGAAAGTCCAATGTGATTCTACCCATTATTAATGCCATGTGACTACATTACAAACATGTTTATTGAAGATAAAAATTATCCTAAAAAATTTATCCAAAAAACAATTATCCTTATAATGGCACAGTAACATAAAATCTAGACAACTAAAAAATAACACAAAAGTAAATAAGCAACAAAGAAAATTAAAGCAGGAGATCATGAAATTGGTGCTTGGCATATGCCTCCTCTTGTAGCTCCAATACACGCTCAAGTTCCACCTCCACTTCGCCCATTTCTAGCCTTTCATTGGGATCTTCACTTAAGCAATTCTCTACGATGTCCATGTACAGTTTCCAACACTCTAGTGCTATTTGTCCCAACAAAGTAGGATCAATAATTCTCTTGGCATTTCTTTTTATAGCCATAGAGCTTTTGATCAAATTAATCAATTTAAAATTCATAGAAATAGAATTTATTTAAAAACTTGGGAGGGGTTGTATATGAAATTAAATGACTAATTAACAATGAAAATTCAGCTATAAATATTTGAGAGTGGGTAGATCCCCCCTATTCCTTTAAATGTGTAAACAAGATACATATTGGGTTTATTTAAGATCATGCCCTTCACTCATTTTCTAATTTTTCACTTGTTAGTATTTAGTCTTTGCTTTTTTTCAAGAGAATTTAAGAGAATTCAAATTTAAATGAGAGAAAGATTCAACCTTCAAAGAAGGGAAAATCTTGACACGATCACTTAGGAAAGTGCATAAAGAAATAGTGAAACAAGAGGAAGAAGGTGTAAATTTAACTCCGAGTTTACAGTATGACAGAGAGGAGAAACCAATTGGGAGAACATAGAGGCAAGAAATAGGTGGCGTAAATGAAGCAGAGTGAACGAGTAGAGTCATTTTTAATATTTGTAAAATCTTGGGAAAGAAACATATTGTCATATTTTTCTTATATCATTTATTTTTTGTATTTTTTAAGTGAAACATTTATTTCACTTTTATTTATTTATTTATTTATATTTTTAATAAAATCATTCCTTATATACATTTGTTTAAATTTGTAAAATTTTTTACTATTTTCAATTAATTAAATATATTCTCTATTGATATTGATATATGATTTAAAATAAATAAATTGTAAATTTTCTAAATTTTAAACATAAATAGAGACTTTTTATCAATCATAAAATAATTAAACACACTAGTATTTATCATATTTTACTATTTTGCTATTGAAATTATTAAATTATTAATTTATAATTTAAGTTATAATATATAAATTATTAAATTATAATATATATATATATATAATTAATAATATTTAAATCATTTGTGATGATTATATATATTTAAGTCATTATATCATATAAATTATTTAATAATTTGTGATGGATTTAGCGATGGATTAGTGACGATAAAGTTTGTGACACATAATTCTGTCACTATCTCCATTGCTAATTTAGAGATGGATTTTCCCATTGCTAAACCATCACAAAATTAGAATTAGCTATTTTGCTCGTTAGTGATGGAATTTTGTTGCTAACTTGATTAGCGACAGAAATATTTGCGACAGAAAGTTCCATTGCTAATTCCATCGCTAATTTTAGCGACAGAATTATAGATGGATTTGTGATGGAAAAAAATTATGTTGTTAAATTTTTAACATATTTTTAGGATGAATCACAAATTTCTTTGAACACTCTTAGGGTTGTCAGATTTGATCCTCAATCTTTTCATAGTATAGAAAAGGAGATAGAAGTTCATCCAAATGATTTTGCCACTAGAATTTTCCCTTTCAATTGCAAAGGGTTGTTTTGTCATGGTTAGGCATGTGGCTAATTATGCTGAAAGTCAGTATTCATGGGAGGATTTTCAACATGTGTTAGATATGTTTTACCTGTACACTAAAGATAGATAATTGGTGGAAGGTGGGTTCTTAAAGAAATTTGATTTGATGGCTGAGGAAGCAAAAGTTGTCAGGGCTAATTTTAGGGTATGTAGTTTTGTCTCAATGAATGTGTCTTGTAATATAAAGGAATTTCCTCTTATGGTTACTTTTCATTATGGGATTTTTTTTAAAACCATGTTGATATTTACGAGCCTTTATCCTATGAAAGAGATACTAGAAAAGCTTATAGTTAAACATAGGGATTTGTAAGACAAATTGGCTTAATTTGAAGTCAAAAAGGTGAAGCTTATAAAGCATATAGACTTTAAAGATCAAGAAAAGGACATTCTCGAATATTGATTCAAAATGGTTAAGAAGAAAGCAAAGGTTAATGAGGATGTGTGTAAGTGCCTTCATTTTATTTATTTGAAGAAGGCCTTGAAATTGGTGCAAGAGACCTAGCCATCAATTTGAAAGAGCTTAACGAGGATTTTCCTAGGTTTCTAGTGCAAAGGCTTGTAAAGTTGAGCTTTAAAATTTTCGAAGATGTTTAGGCTAATAACTATTTTGGGTATAAGGAACCTTCTAAGGAAGGTGAAAGTGAAAAGGCTCTTGAGTAGTTCGACACTCATGATTTTTTCAAACTTGACTGAGGATTTATTTGTTATGAAGCAATGTTTATGTTCTTTTACATATTTTATACTTTTTTCGTCTTAAACATATCTAATGCTATAATGATGTCAAAGTGTACCATATTTATTCATCTATTCTCAAGCAAATAAAGATGCATACTTATTGACTTCATAGGCCTAATTTTAAGCCCACTTCCTTTAATTTTATACTTTCATTTTAATGCATATGTTTTTGCAAATGATGTAAAATAAACTCACAAAAAATAAAGAAATTAAATCCAAAAAAATTGAAAAATTCTTAAAAAATTCGAGAAAATACTAAAAAATTCGAAAAAGTGCCTTAAATGTTGGAATTTGGCCAAAAATGGTGTACCAAATAGCTATGCTATTTTTTTTGCTTAAAACACCCAAAAAACTTGGAAAACAAAGTTTAAGAATTTTCTGGGCACTTCAAACAAAAATTCTAGCAAACAAGACACTTGACGCAGAACACCGAAATTACCCAATTCCAAGCTCAAAACAGAACAAAAATTAAACCAAAATAGAACAAAAATAGAGCTAAAACACCTAGAAAACTTTCTCAAACAATTGAGAATCCAAATCCCCCAGCAACGGCGCCAAATTTTGAGAGGCTCGTCGCGCAACCCTCAAAATAAAACTAGGTTGGTAAAATATGTAACTAATGGCACAACCTAGGTCATCTCCCTTGGAATTGGAGTTCAATGTTCAATTGAGTTTTCCAAATGCTAAAAGGTTTTTAAAACTTCTAAACTAAAGGGGGTTTTGATTGAATTAAACTAACCTAAAACTAAATTGAATTAAAATTCCTAATTGCTACCTAATTATATGAATTATGGGTGAAAAATGGTCTTATGACTAGCTTTGGATTCGTCCCTTGGTGTCCACTATCCTTATCCTAATCCAATTGTGATTAATTTTGGCCTAAGAGTCCCTCATTGTGTTTATAACAAATTATTTTGGGTGACCACTCAAGATTCAAGAGATTAACGATCTAATGTTGAATTGAAACCTCAACTCCATATTAAATTGTCAATTCTTGTGTTTAAGATCTTGAACACTCAATTTGATTGATTAACTGATTAATCAGCCCTTGAATCATCATCCTAAAATGTTTAATTAACTAACTAAACATTAAGGAATCCTCAAATTAAACATTCAAACATATAATCTCACACATGTACTTTATCGAACACCTTCGAAGCACACATGGGAAATTAGATAATAAAAAAAAATCAATGTCCAATCAGATCAATTAATCAACAAAAAGGTTCCCTAATTAGTGTCTAACCAGCCACTAATTATAATTACACAAATTCCCTATCAAATATAACTTAACCAAGATGATATATGAAAGAGAAAAAGTATAGGAAAATAGAGAAATTCTTAGCCAAAATTCTGAGTTCTTCTCCATGGATTCAAGCTTCTCCAAGGCTTCCTCCTAGCTAGCCTCAAAATGGATTAGAGTTTCATGGGATGGTGGATGAATGATGGAATGGAGTGGTGTGGAGAGGGTGGAGGACGAAGGATGGATGAATGGGTTAGAATGGATGGCGCCCCCTGAATGATGGGTGGAGTATGAATAAATAGGTGAGGGCTTTTCGAAAATCTGGAGGTGTGAATGAATGAATGAATGAATGACGATGGATCAGAGGCGTGAATGGACTGGAGTCTGGATGATGGAATTGCGTGAATGGAGTGTGCATTTGGATGATTGAAATATGCTCTCTTTCACGTGCTCTATTAATCATTCACGTGCTCAGCTTCTTCATATGTATATATGGTGGGCTCCACCTCATTTTATTTAATTATATTCCACATAAATTCCAGCCCAAGCTCTCATGTCATTTTTCTCATGTTGGCTCTCAGCTCATGCTTCGAATCTGCTCCTTTTCTTTCCATGTTGCTTTCTTCGAATCATGCAGCTTTTCTTGTTTCTTCTTCAGCCAAGCTCAAAGCTTCTTCCACGTTGTTTGCTCTGTTCTTCTTGCTTGGTTCTTTACTTCTTTCAACTCGTGATTATCTTCTTCTTCTTGAACCAAAAACTGGAAAATAGAGGCTTCTTTGGCATGTTTGTTTTCTTAACTTCATCTCAGCTCATACATCCTTTTCAGCGTCACTTCTTCTGTGTCTCACCCCTCTGCCCAGACCAAGAAGAATATTCAACCCAACAGCCAGTATTACAGCGTCTTTTACGTATTTGTGTTTCTTCTGCTCATGCTCTGCTCAGCTACTGGTCTGGTGTGTTTGTTCTGCTCAAAAGCTTCTTCTTTATTTCAGCAGCATTTCTTTGTTTCAGCTCCTTCATTCCACGTAAATTTTGTAGCTTCTCTTCTTTTTGTTTAGCTCTCAAACAGAGGCTGCTTCCTTCACTCGTTTTGCCAGTTGCTCTTCATTTGTTTCCACGTGAAACTCTCATCAAAATGTTCTTCTTTTCAAGCTCAAGTGCGCAGCTTCTTCACTTCATTCTCAAAGCATTAGAACCCGTGGCTTTTCTACCTCTTCGTGCACCATTCAGCTCGTGTTTCTCACCTGAACTCCTTCTGTGTGTTCTGGAGCTTTTCATTTTCCTTCACCACGTGCTACAGTTGGTGCTTCTTCTCCTCATGCATGTTTCTGCTTCTCTTTTTTGTGTTTCCTACATTGTTCTTCACGTCATTTTCAGCTCACACTTCTTTGTTCCTTTAAACCGTAGTCTATTCCTTCTTAAACCAGAACTTACATTCTTCCACGTGTTCCTTTGTTCTGCTCGAGTTTGTGAGCTACTGCACCATCTCGTTTCTTCCTCACACCGGACTGCATGCTTCATGTTTCATCCAGCACGTAGAAAACACGTGGTTCCTCTCCTTCATTCCTTCACACATTCTTCCACATAAACTCAAGCTCAAGTTTACCTCTTTTCATTGTTCTTCTTTTGCTCATTCCTCGTGGCTCTTTCTTCTTGAGTCATGCATGTGTGTGATGATCACGTGACTTCATGTAAGTGTGTGGGTTGCATGGAAAAGTTCATTCAAGCTTTAATTCCCATTGAAATTCTTGAAGCTCTTGAGATTGCACACTAATACACTTAAGGCCCATCTCTTCTCTTGCTTTTCTTCAATTTAATTTTCTATTCAAAACTCCAATTACATATTAAAATTCTGGACAAAAAGTGGGAAAAATCAAATAGGAATATTCACAAAAATTATTTAAGATAAATTTAAGCATTAAAAACCAATAATTTGCAAATAAATTCCCAAAATATAGAAATGACCACTAAAATAAAATCTTATCTAATTGAAGTCTTAGAGCCATATTTAATCATTAAAATGCCTAAGTTAAGGAGAATAAAATATATAAAAATCATGGTTATCAGTAGTCAGAAATCTTAGCCCATTTGGAGAAGTTTTCTTGTGGAGATGTCATATTTTTTCTCTGAGTAATTTTATCCTACTTTTGTCAAGGAAGATATAATAAAACAAGCACTATAGCTCATATTGTAAAGTCTCACATCGGATAGGAAGATCCTAGGGCTAGTGCATATAAGTGGGGGCGAAGCTTTCCCTTCACGAGGCATCTTTTCCCATGAGCTAAGCGGGAGGGGACAAAACCCCACTGAACCGGGAAGGCAAGGTCACAGACCCACGAACTGGAAAGGTAGAGGACAATACCTCGTGGAGCTTTGTGTGTGGTGGTATCAGAGATGCCCTAGCTGCATGTGCAACCCGAGGATGGGTTGGCCCCAAAAGGGGGCTGGATTGTAAAGTCCCACATCGAATAGGAAGGTCCTGGGGCTAGTGCATATAAGTGAGGGCAAAGCTCCCCCTTCATGAGGTGCCTTTTCCCGTGAGCTAAGAGGGAGGAGATAAAACTCCACTGAACCGGGAAGACAGGGTCAAAGTCCCACATGGATAGGAAGGTCCTGGGGCTAGTGCATATAAGTGGGGGCGAAACTCCCCCTTCACAAGGCGCCTTTTCCCGTGAGCTAAGAGGGAGGGGACAAAGCCCATTGAACCGAGAAGGCAGGGTCACAGACCTACGAACCGAGAAGGCAGGGGACAATACCTCATAGAGCTTTGTGTGTGGTGGTATCAGAGCTGCCCTAGCCGCATATGCAACCCGAAGATAGGTTGGCCCCAAAAGGGGGGTGGATTATAAAGTCCCATATCAGATAGGAAGGTCCTGGGGCTAGTGCATATAAGTGGGGGCGAAACTCCCCTTTCAAGAGGCATCTTTTCCAGTGAGCTAAGTGGGAGAGGACAAAATCCCACTGAACCAAGAAGGCAAGGTCACAGACCCACAAACCGGGAAGGCAGGGGACAATACCTCTTGGAGCTCTGTGTGTGGTGGTATCAGAGCTACCCTAGCCGCCACACACAGAGCTCCACGAGGTATTATCCCCTACCTTCCTGGTTCATGGGTCTGTGACCCTGCCTTCCTGGTTCAATGGGGTTTTGTCCCCTCCCGCTTAGCTCATGGGAAAAGGCACCTCATGAAGGGGGAGCTTCGCCCCTACTTATATGCACTAGCCCCAAGATCGTCCTATCCAATGTGGGACTTTACATAATTCACCCATAAAACTAAGTCTTATTCATAGATAGTGTATCTCTTTTCCTTTCTTTAATAAAGATAGGCCTAAACATGTTTAAAATAAGTTGCAAATGGTAGTAGAGTTAGGTTTTACATTTTGTGCTTGCATTTGGTTGAAAAACTTCAGGGTATCTCTATAATTCTCATTATGTGAATAGCTGGATACAATATAATAGCAGTCCAAGGAACTACAATAGGACTTAATCTTGAACTCCTAATCCAATTAATTTCAGTCAAAGCTTCCTTACTACGGCCACACATCATCTACAAAATGACACCAAACTACATGACATGAAATTATTGAGTTCCATGAAGATAAGTTATGATCTTCTATTGAATAAAATACTATAATACCTTAAATTCATACACTCCATACATAACATTCAAAGTCTTACATCCTCATTTATATGCGATTTGTATGCTTTGGTACCCGAAAAGCAAGCACATGGACTTCGAATTTGATCATTTTAGCCCAAATGAGACATTCAAACTTACCACAATTCCATCCTACCAATAACATACTCAAACATATCAAAATTAATATATTTCAAGGCTCACATTAAGGATCAAGCACCATTTGCAAGACACGTACACTTTTATCCAAGATTACTTGGGTAAATGGAGGACTATAAACATCATTCTCGGCTTTTGGGGCCATGTGGACTTACCAAGATCATTTCATATCCATAACATATCCACACAAGTTAACAACATCACATTTCATCTCATACATTATGGATTTGGAATCATGCTTTACCAAAAACCAAAATTTCTCTCGGGTTACAAGGGCAAATTTCTGACATCAAATTTGAAAAATCATAATTAATTCTAGCAAAATTGAAATCAAGTAAATGATAGCTTTTTGGGAAGCCTTGAATGTCAACCATAGGATAAAAATCATTCTAGACCATAAAAACATCAAATAGATCATGAATTATAATAGAATAGTACCAAAGGTCTAACTGCCCAGGTTTACTATCACAAGTTTTTGATATAAATTTCAAAACTTCATAACTAATTCTATAAAAATCAAAATCCAACAAACCATACCATTCTTGAAATCTGTGGATATCTACTTTCAAACAAAATTAGTTCCAAATCAAGGAAAGGGCATCTACCTATAGAACTTGATGGAACAATACTAGAGGTTTGTCTACATTACTAATATTGACCACCAAATTTAAAAATTCATATCTCCCTCAATATAAATCCAAATGAGGTGCTCTTAAGTTCTACACAAATATTATCATTCCTAGTTTATGCCCATAAAATTTCATGAGTATTGGATTTCATTTGTCCCTTGGATGACACAGAAGAAAAAACTAACCATATAAACAATGCACATACCAAATTTGAAAATTTTCCCAACTTTGGAAATTTGTAATTTATTCTCTAGAGCTTCAAATAATGTGGTTTTTATCTCAAAAAAATATATATAGATGAGACCTATATTCATGCCAAATTTCATGGGAAAATTCGTCCATTTGGCCAGTTTAGAGTATAAGGTGTAAAAGTGGCACTTTTAAATGTCATAAAAGGTTAAAATAATGCCATATGCTCTCCTACTCCAACCACAATCAATTGGGCATGTGTGAATGGTTAAAATCAACATATAAAGGCTGCCCAAGTGGTCCAAATCCTCATGCATGTCAAAACCACTTCCTAACTTAAGCTTACATACAAGTATCCTAAGGCATTTAGATGTCAAAATTTCTCATACATGCACATATGGTTCCAAAACCCATTTATTCATCATAAATACATAAATTTACATATGTTCAATCAATTACATCATTCACATATCATGTGATTATGACTTTTGACATCAAAATGCTTATTTTCTTTCTCCTTTGTCAAAGTGTCATGCTTCAAGGTCTTTGGCCTCCACTCTTTGATCCACTTAACTCACCTAGACATAATTAGACATGTGGAGGAGAAGAATGAGATTCAAAGAATCTCAATAGCTCTTTATCCTTTCAAACATACATAATGGATGCATTTACAAGTCAAAGAATGCATGCATGGCTTTCAAACTACTAGTGAACATATACATAGCATTTTCTATGTTCAAGAAATTCATACATAACATACATAGGCTGTCAAGGGCCTTGGTTTAGCTTTCACCCATTTTCCTTAGAACTTTTGACTAAGCCTCACTCTTCTTGAGACTTTTGGCTTTATCTCACCTAATCCTAGGGATTTTTGGCTCATCCTCACCCTTGCTAAGGGACTTTTGATATCACCATACCCATTCAAACCATAACACATTCATAAAACATATTTCGAAAACATCATGGTACCATGGCATATAGGAAATAGCTAGAAACATTTCTCATGATATAAACATATATACTCACATCCAAAGACAAGAAAACACCCAAGAATGCATGAGAGAAAGGTTAGAGAGCTACCTTAAAGCAAATGCACACACTTTTCTCTTAAGATTCTTCTCCTTCTTCTTGGCTAAGCCTTGCAACTAGGTGGTCCTTGGTTCTCTTGGCCTAGACATATCAAAAGAGACATAATCACTCATGGAAATAAGCTTTGGCATCACACAAATTCAATGTGAACCTACTTTGTTCTATGGCTCCATTATGCTTCCATACAAGACCTTATGAAGCAATTATGAGAATTCATGATCTTGGCTCCTATTTCTCATTTATTCTAGGTCTCTTGACTCCCTTTAGACTCCTTGGAGTCATTACATATTCATTTTAAAGAGCTTAGCTATAAATTGCTTCCTAATGTCTCATTATAGAGCCTACACCTCCATCTCTTATTCCATGGCTTCTAAAATTTTTCCTAGGCTTCCTTTAATACTCTTCCATCATATCTAGTCCTATTCTAGCCTTAGAACAAATTAAAACTCTCCCTAGGTGTTCCAAGCCTCCATGGTTGAGACATAGCAAGTGTATAGAGTCTATAGGGTTGTCTTTTTTTCCTTGAAAGGGATGGCTCACGTAAAGCTTCCTAGGGGTCTAAAGGACTCATACCATGTCTTACATAAGGTAGAATGCCTCTAGAAAAAATTAGATTTTATTATTTGTTTCAAAACCCTAAGTTATGCTAACTTAATTTCTAATGCATCTTAGTTGGAATTCTTTGCATATACTTGTTCCTCATACTTCAAAACCTATGATTCTTCCTTGCTAGGATCAAAATTTAGTCTCCCTTGGCTAGGCTCTAAGTGGGATGAAACAAACACTAAGAGGGACAAGGGAGAATTTCAAGAAGAACAATGGAGTTTACATTATTTCTAAGCTTGTTTCAAGAGCTCTTTCATTTGGTACGCTCATCTCCTTTAAACTCTATCTTCCTCCCTCTGAACTAGACCCAAAATAGTCCCAAATCATTCATAGAAACCATAGAAAGAAAGAGGGGAAGGAGGAGAATATCACTTGTGAAGGAAGAACCATGAAAACTAAGCATTTCCTTAACTTTTCCTAGGCTTCTCTTCCATCTTTCTCCCTTCTCCTTATGCATTAGTTGCTACTAGTTTCTCCTCTATTCTTGGGCAGAAGCAAGGTCAATCACATAAGGAGAAGAATGGGATGCCTCATATAAAAGGAGAAGCTTCTTATGATTCTTTTTAAAAATCCCATCCATGTTCCATTTCTTATCTTTTTTGTTTTAGGCTCCTTTCAACTTCTGTTTGAGAACCATCTTTTCCATCATAAAATTTAGCTTCTTTAACTTATAAATTGTCTCTAGAATCACTCAATTTAAATATAAAACCTTCCCGAATGAAATGGTCAAAGTTCGTGTCAACTGACGTTGTAAAACGTTACCCAGAGGGGTTTGAACTATTCTAGGAGTTCTTATAGATTTTAAGGCCTCTAAAAATCCCGAGAAACTCATTTTTCCCATTTAAAAATCTCTCTTATGAGTTTTATAAAAAGTGCCTAAAATTACAAAAATACTATTATACTTTTGGCAATTTTATTGAACTACTCTGACTTTGGTTTTTTGGCAACTCAAACCTTAAATCCTCATTTTTCATTATTTAAAATTTTATCTTAATTTTATTTAGCCTTAAATCATTTATTTCAGGGGACTTACTTTTATACCAAGTGTGTTTTGCACGTTTATGGAGAAACTGGACATTGTGTTTCTCATATTTACGGAGGAGTCGGATGTTACATTCCTTCCCCCTTAAATAAATTTCATCCTTGAAATTTAGGGGTATAACCTTATCTTACCTTTTGATAGTCTCACTAATTGACCCTTTCTTTCCCTTCTTCTTGGCTTTATGTACTTCTTTTAGAGGCTAGGTTCTTTTGGTTTCTTTCTACTAAGTGATTTATGTTACTAGTTTATTGTATTTGTTTCTCTTTCTCAGTACTATTACTATAGAGCATATAATTGGCTCTTACTACAAGGGAAAGTAACTTCTAACACTAAAACATACTCTTATAACTCTGGCCTATTTTTTGGGAGAGCTTATTATTTTGTAGTTATTTAGTCTTACCCTATTCCTAGGGTTGACTTTCCTACTTAGTGGACTTACTGTCATATGTCTTTGGAGATTTCTTATCATAATTAAATCTCCCTTATCATCTCCTAATGGCTTTCTATAAGTCTCATCATCTTTTTCCTATTCATTAACGGCTATCAAAGAATTTCTATCTGCTTATAGTTCACTACTTAACTTCACTTTCTTTTTTACTAGCTCATCCCTTAATCAGAAGTCATAGTTCTTTCTATCATCAGCCTCGTGTCTCGATCACTTATGAGGATTATAGCTGTTTTAAGGAGTTTTTATTCTCAATTGTTCTAGTCTTATTACTTACTACTAGCCTCTTTAGGCCTAAACTTTTCTTTACTCTCTTCACTCACTTGGGAGTGAGTATCATCCAGTCTCTCATCTTAATAACTAATTGGCTTAACTCTTTCATCTTTTATGCTGGTATTGAAGAGAAACTACCACTGATTAATACTGAATTCTTGTGAGATGTTAACTTTTCTTATAGTCTTTACTGATGAACACATGCGCTACGACTTACCCCATCATAAAGAGCTGCACCCAACCCTTTTTTAAATGCATAACTCTAGCATGTAGGAATCTCTCTTTATCCCTTAGTCAAGTTTGTTATCTACTAGGTAGTGGTTCATCTAACTATAGCTTTGGAAAGCTATTTTTTTGCTTCCCTCATTCCACATACTTTGCTCATCTACTAAAAAGGTCTAGTTAGTGGTCTAACTATTTGTGTATAACCTTGATATCTTTGGCGGCAGTAGTCTACCATAGGAGGTCTTTAGTCTCTAAAATGGAAACTGTCTGAAACTATACTAGTTTCTGAGACTAATTGATCTGTAGAGATTATCTCAGGCCATCATCCCTCTAGAGAATTGTTGTACTATAACAGTAGACTCTCTATAACTTTGTAGGATCTATTGCGATTCTTAGGTCTACTATGACCTCTCAGAGCCTCTAATAAGGTCTACTGCAACCCTCTAAGATCTACTGCTATTCATCTTTAGGAGATACAAAGCCTAAGATCATTGTATCTGCTAGTAACATATATGCTCACTAAGTCTAATAACCATCGCCCATAATCTCTAAGGCTAACTCAACTATCTACTATGCTCTTCCTATGAAGTGGGTTCTATGTCATCTGTCTCTCTGTGATCCCTTTATAAGGATACTTAGGAGCATTCTGTAGGAGCATTTTAACTTTCACTTACTACTTCCTGTGAGATCCTTAGGTTCCCACTTTAAGCCTATTCACTCAGGCTTTCTTTCTTTCTTTATTCTTGCTGGCTTGCTTACTTTCTCTGATTAACATATAACTAATCACACACTTTGCATACTTTCATTCTATCATCTCTCTCATATCCTACCATTTCTAACTATGTCCATGTTCTGCTTTCAAGTGCCTTTAGCACCCAAGCCTCTTATGCATCAAGTGTGCCTAAGTATGCATACTAAACTTGCTTTATCTAACTTTTAACATTCTCATATTAGTAGCACGTTCCCTATTCGTCATTATTCTTTACTGAGTATTCCTTTCTTCATACTTTTCTTACGATTTTCACATCACTGGAATCCCTTAACTTCTGTTTCCTTAGCTTATCTCTTTACCTCATATGATACTTGGGAAACAAGGGACTCTTTCCCTAATTTCATACATCATTTACTACTCTATCCTGAAGTCATTTGCATTGCCTAATTATCTCTGTTTGGGGTATCACCTTGCACTTTATAGACATCTATGCCAAGGACAATCATGCTCTTTTAAGCACTGATCCATGTCACGTCTACATCTATTCTCCATATGCTATGTCATCAGGTCTGATGTCATCTCATGCATTCTCTTTCACTATCCCTTTATTTTAGGGAAAAGGTTCATCCATTACTTGTTCACTTTTATAAAAGTGAAAAAGGTCTAACTCTTCTCATTCTCTTGTTCTCTTGATTTACTCTTAATTAGATCATTCCTCTATAAGGAATTTTATTTCATGTGAACCCTAAGGCTTATCTTCTATATAGCTCTTGGCTTACATTTCTTCTCTATATAATGCTAGACCTCACCTTTCTAGGTGGCTCTTGACTTCCTCTAGCTTCTCTAGGAGCACTGAGGCACTAGCTGCTTGCCTCAGCTCGATTCTATATACTGATTAGAGAGCTAGATTTTCTCTCTGCTTAACCTTTTTACTCTCATCTTTAGAAGCATAATCTACTAATTCTAGGGTTTTACAAAACTAATACAGGTCATATCACTTCAATATCCTAGATATCAGTTACTAGTAACTTTATGCTCTATTTAGTACTCTTACTACTCGTGTGCTTTTTGATGAGTCATGCCGCGCAACCCTCAAAATAATACTAGGTTGGATTAAATTTTATAGTTAATGGTACAACCTAGGTCATCTCCCTTGGAAATAGAATTCAATGTTCAATTGGTTTTTCTAAGTGATAAAAGACTCTAAAAATTTCCTAACTAAGAGGGGTTTGATTGACCTAAACTAATTAAAATGAAATTGAATTAAAATTCCTAACTACTACCTAATTATATGAATTATGGTTGATAATGGGCTTGTGACTAGCTTCGAATTCATTTCTTGGTATCCACTATCCTTATCCTAATCCAATTGTAATTAATTCTGGTCTAAGAATCCCTAATTATGTCCATTGGTAAATGATCTTGAATTACCACTCAAGATTCAAGAATCTAGCAATTTGATGTTCATTGAGACCTCAACTACCTTTAAATTACTAATTCTTGTGATTAAGATCTATGAACATTTGAATTGAATGATTAATTGATTAATTAGCCTCTGAATTAATATCCTAGGAGATTCAATTAACCAACCAAACTCCAAGGAATCCTAAAATCAAACAATCAAGCACATAATTTCATTCACGCATTTCACCGAACACCTTGATGGCATACATGGAAAATTAAAGGAAAATGTAAAATTTAGTACTTAATTCATGCAATTAATCAATCAATATCTCTCTTGATCAATGTCTAACCAGCCATCAATCATGAACTACATCAATCTCAATCATTTACAAGCTTAACCAAGCAAATAAAATAGTTAAAATTGATATAAAAAGAGAGGAAAATAAAATGAAACTCTTATCCCAAAATTATGATTCTAATCCTTGGATCAAGCTTCAACTCAAGAGCCTTCCTCCTAGCTAGCCATAAGGGAAATTAATGTTTCACGATGGTGAGATGGAGATGGAATTGAGAAAAATAGAGGAAATGGCATGGAAAGGACGAAGGGGATTGATGCTATCTAGATGGTGTATCTGAAAGTAAATGGATGGAATGGTTCTACATGGAGTGGAGGATGGATGAATGGAGTCTCCAATTGATGAATCTCTGTGCTGGATGATGTGCTGCCCGAATGTATTCCCCCTCTTTAATAATGGACGCATGAGATGGATTGATAAAGTGATCCAATGGCTGGTATTCCTTCATGAATCACATGCTCATCTCTCATTAAAACTCATATGTTCTCTTCTCAAGCTCAGCATTGATATTCAGCTAGCCTCTGACCTTTTCCTACGTTTTGCCCCATTCATCATGTGTTCAATTAAATCTTCCACATCAACTTGTAGTATTTTGTTGCTTCATTCTTTCAATGCGCTGACTTGTTAATCTCAACCCACAGCTTAATGTTGCACTATTCACATGGGAAGCTTAATTACACTATGTACGAGTTTTAGCTGGTGCTTCATTTATTTTATTTTATTTTTCTATGTGGCTACTTGTTCCTTCCAGCTTGGTGCATGTGTTTTGCTTTGCTACATTTTACACGTTTGTTGCCCATAAGCTTCTTCTTTGTTCAGCCACATTCAACTTGTGGCTTTCTCCAGCTCTTTACACGTGCTTCTCATTCCACGTCAAACCCATGCATTTGCACTCATCTTTTGTGTGTTCCTTTTATGTCTCCTTCTCCTTTGTTTCAGCCACCTGAGTCTTCTCCTGGATGCTTCATTTAAACCATCAATCCTGAGCCTTTGCTCTGTTTCTGCATGAGTGTGTTTTAGTGAAGCTGCATCCCTCGTGTGTGTTTAAAGCTTCTTCCTTATTTTCACATATTCTACAGCTCTTCTCTAGCTTCTTTCCATCAAACTCGTGGTTCCATACTCCTTGCTCATTTGCTACTTCATTCACTCATTGTACTATTTACATGGATGTAGAACTCAACCCCTGTAGTTGCTGCCTTACATGTTGTCTCTTCCTATGTTCTAGTTTGGTTCTCACGTAGCTTTTCTTCATATGCCCTTTCTTTTGCTCACAAGATTCTTCTCCTCTATGCATGTAAAACCAGCGGCTTGTACTCTGTTAAGCTACTTTAACTTCATGTGTCTCTACATGCATGGCTCTGTTTTGCTCAAATCCTTCCATTCTAAAACTGAGCTAAACTCTCGTGCTTCCTCTCTCTCATTCAGCTCATTTCTTTCGCATTTCTGTTGTAGCCCATCTTTACATTATTTCTTTGCTTTGCCTTCTTCGTTTGCTTCAAGTAAAGGAAAAGAACCCATGGCTGCTGCTGTGTGTGTGTATAATCTGTACCTAAGCTCTTTTCCAAGTAGAATCCAAGTCTCTTTCTCCTTTGGATATAGTGGCTGCTCATGAGTGTGTGGGAGCTTGTGAATGAAGTGGAGTGCCTACTTGGAATGTCCATAAATAAGATGGATGATGATGATTATGCTACCTTCTTTTCATTCTCTTATTTTTAAATTTTATTTTCTAAGAAATGCACACTTGAAGCTCCATTTCTCCTTTAATTCAATTTTCCATTCAAGCTCCAATTTTCATTGAAAATCTACACAAAAAGAATGGAAAAGATGAAATAGGAATATTCACAAAATTCATTTTAAAAAGATTTGTACATTAAGATTCCAAAATTTTTTAAATTAACTCCTAAAATATAGAAATGGCTACTAAAATAAAATCTTATCTAATTAAAGTCTTAAAGCCATAATTCATTATTAAAATGCCCCAGTTTAGGAGAATAAAATAGATAGAAATATGTGTTTATCACTTTTATATTACATTAATCTCATATCAGGAAAGCTCATCAGGTTAATGGTTAGATCCTTACCTGTTTACTTTTACTATGCTTATCACATTAACTTTCATTTAGTCATTGCTGAAGCGAGGATATTCCTTTCTGTGTGTTAGCTTCTCAACTTTTCCTCACTTACCCCAATCTCTACACTTACTAATTAGGGGTATATCCTCTGGGGATTTTACCAACCACTACTAGGTGGTCCCCCATCTCGTCACATCTCATTTTCCTCTTATCAACCTGAGGAAAACCTTTATTTAATTATCTTCCTGAATGACCTTCTCTTTAGATTGTGGTTCTTTTATCTATTCATCTTATCTTATATATGAACTATTACTTCTTACTTTTCTTAGGCCTTAACTTATGACTCAACCTTGCGTACTTATCTTATTGGGGCTGCCACTTACTCTGGATTCGACTACCTTACATAGGCTTGCTATAGACGATTATTAGATTCTTTTAATTTTCCTTTTCTCTTCTTTGAATTTCTAACATTGAGCCCATCATGTTCAGTTTGAGCACCATTTCTAGGGTGTACTTTTCTCATATACCCATATCATTATCTACATACATACTCATGACATGTTCTACGTGTCTAGAACTCATAACATTAGCCTGCCGTTACTCTCACACAGGGTAGTATCCTAGGTTGGAGTTAGTGCGGGGTAGGCGGGTCTCTATAACCTTACTACTCTTGTACTTAATATTCTAACTCTAGTTGTTACTCATTCTTAGATATCCTCGGGCTAAATCGTAGACTACGTAAATCTCTTTCTCAATCTTATACACTAGGTCCACTGCCCCTTCATTACTTGTTTATTCTCTATGTCTGCTAAGGGGTCATATCTTTATCATTTATCTTATTCAATCTATGGGTCTTAACTCTCTGTACCTGGGTTGACCTATAGCAGTTCATTTCCCATGTTAACCTGAATAAGACCAACAAGGCATTCTATATGACAATGCACTCCATCATCACTTCCTTTCTAGTTATGTAATATGAGCCTCAACTGTCTCTAGCTTGAGGGAATAATTTTCTAGGCTTTCTAATTCATCTAGACATTTGGGTGTCATGGCTGGGGGAGTAGCTCTCTCTTATTTTCCATCTAAACTAGTTCCTGTGTATAGCAGTTTCATCTCTTACTGCTCTGCTTCACTGCCTATCTCTACATTAGCCAAAATATCTCAGAACGGTGTATGGTAATTAGGGAGAATTAAGCCTCTCACAATTTCTTTAAGCAAACATTTCTAGCAGCTACGTAATAATCTCTTACTGCTAATACACACAGCTTGCTATCGATCTCGATGAGCTACTATAACTTATAGAGCTCTAGCCATATGATCACTTAGCTCCGCTCTAGAAACTCTAGAGGCCTACCACTCCTAAGATTCGCCACCTACTCCAAAACCATTCCACATCTCACTTACCATAAACATAGACATATACTACTTTTACACACCCAAAATGCCTTGAACAAGATCATACATACTTGTACAAGCCTACACATACTCATAACATTACTTTCTCAAGCTACATACAATCCTAGAAGGCCTAAAACTTTGCTCTGATACCAAAAATGTAATACCTTAAGTTCATACACCCTATACATAACATTCAAAGTCTTATATCCTCATTTATATGGGATTTGTATACTTTGATACCCAAAAAGTAAGCACCTGGACTTCGACTTTGATCATTTTAGCCCACATGAGGCATTTAAACTTACCCCAACTCCATTCTGCCTATAACATACTTAAACAAATCAAAATTAATATATTTGGAGGCTCACATTAAGGATCAAGTACCATTTGCAAGACACATACATTTTATCCAAGATTACTTATGTAAATGGAGGGTCATAAACATCATTTTTGGCTTTTAGGGCCATGTGGACTTACCAACATCATTTCATATCCATAACATATCCATACAAGTTAACAACATTGTATTTCATCTCATACATTTTGGATTTGGAACCATGCTTCACCAAAAACTAGAATTTCTCTCAGGTTAGAGGGCAGATTTTTGACATCAACTTTGGAAAATCATAATTAATTTTAAAAAAAATCAAAATCAAATAAAATGATAGCTTTCTAGAAAGCCCTAAATGTCAAACACATGTTACAAATCATTCCAAACCACAAAACCATCAATTGGACCACAAATGACAATAGAATAGCATGAAAGGTCTAACTACCTAGGTTTGTTGTCACAAGTTTCTAATATAAATTTCACAAATTCATAACTAATTCTAAAAAAATCAAAATCCAAGAAACCATACCATTCTAGAAATTTGTGGATGTCTACTTTTGAGTAAAAATAGTTCTAGATCAAGGAAATGGCATCTAGCTCATGATAATCAATGAAACAATACCAAAGGTCTATCTGCATTACTAATACTAACCACCAATTTCAAAAATTCATATCTCCTTCAATATAAATCCAAATGAGGTACTCTCAAATGCTAGAGAAATATTATCATTCATAGCTTATGCTTGTAATATTTTATTAGCATTGGATATCATTTTGCCCTTAGATGATACAAGAGAAGAAATTGACTATATAAACAGTGCACATACTAAATCTAAAAATTTGTCCAACTTTGAAAATTCATAATTTTTTTTCTAGAGCTCTAAATAATGTGGTTCTTAGCTCAATAAAAAGCTCTAGATGACTATAATCATACCAAATTTCATGAAAAAATTCATCTATTTGGTTAATTTAGGGTATAAGATGCAAAATTGGCACTTTTAAATGTCATAAAAGGTCAAAATAATATCATATGCTTTCCTACTCCAACCACAACCAATTGGGCATGTGTAAATAGTTAAAATTAGCATATAAAGGCTGTCCAAGTGGTCTAAATCCTCGTGCATCTCAAAATCACTTCCTAACTTAAGCTTACATGCAAGTATCCTAAGGCATTTAGATGTCAAACTTTCTCATACATGCACATATGGTTCTAAAACCCATCTATTCATCATAAATACATAAATTTACATATGTTCAATCAATTAAATCATTCATATATCATGTGATTATAAATTTTGACATTAAAATGCTTATTTTCTTTCTCCTTTTATCAAAGTGCCATGCTTTAAGGTATTTAGCCTCCATTCTTTGATCCATTTATCTCACCTAAACATAATTAGACATATGGAGGGGAAGAGTGAGATTCAAAGAATCTCAATAGCTCCTTACCCTTTCAACAATACATAATGGATGCATTTACAAGTCAAAAAATACATGCATGACTTTCAAGGTACTAGTGAATATATACATAGTATTTTCCATGTTTAAGAAACTTATACATAACATACATAGGCTCTCAAGGGCCTTGGTTTAACCTTATCTATTTTCCTTGGGACTTTTGGATTTGCCTCACTTATTTCTAAAGGACTTTTAACTAAGCCTCACTCTTCTTAAGACTTTTGGCTTTGTCTCACCCAGTTCTAAGGACTTTTGGCTTATCCTCACCTTTGCTAAGGGATTTTTGGCATCACCATACCCATTCAAGCTACAACACATTCATAAAACATATTTCAAGAACATCATGGTACCATGGCATGTAGGAAATAGCTAGAAAAATTTCTCATGGCATAAACATACATACTTACATCTGAAGACAAGAAAACACCCAAGAATGCATGAGAGAAAAGTTAAAGAGCTACCTTGAAACAAATGCACATACTTTTCTCTTAAGATTCTTCTCTCTCTTCTCGGCCAAGCCTTGCAACTAGGTGGTCCTTAGTTCTCTTGGCCTAGACACATCAAAGGAGACATAAATCACTCATGGAAATAAGCTTTGGCATCACACACACTCTGTGAACTTACTTTGTTCTATGGCTCTATTATGCTTCTATACAAGACCTTATAAAGCAACTATAAGAATTCATGATCTTGACTCCCATTTCTCATTCATTCTAGGTCTCTTAACTCCATTTAGACTCCTTGGACTCATCACATATTTATTTTAAAGAGGCTAACTATAAGTTGCTTCCTAATGTCTCATTATAGAGCCTATATCTCCATCTCACATTCCATGGCTTGTAAAATTTTTTCAAGGCTTCCTTTGATGCTCTTCCATCATATCTAGTCCCATTCTAGCCTTGGGACAAATTAAAACTCTCCCTAGGTGCTCCAAGCCTCCTTGGCCGAGACATAGCAAGTGTATAGAGCCCATGGGGTTGTCTTTATTTTCTTGAAGGGGATGGCTCATGTAAAGCTTCCTAGGGGTCTAAGGGACTCATATCATGTCTTACATAAGGTAGAATACCTCTAGGAAAAATCAAATTTTATCATTTGTTTCAAAACCCCAAGTTGTGCCAACTTAATTTCTAATGCATCTTAGTTGGAATTCTTTACATATACTTGTTCCTCACACTCTAAAACCTATGATTCTTCCTTGCTAGGACCAGAATTTAGTCTCTTTTAGCTGGGCTCTAAGTGGGACGAAACACACACTAAGAGGGGCAAAGGAGAATTGCAAGAAGAACAATGGAGTTTACATTATTTCTAGGCTTGTTTCAAGAGCTCTTTCACTTGGTATGCTCCTCTCCTTCAAACTCTATCTTCCTTCCTCTAAACTAGACCCAAAATAGTCCCAAATCATTCATGGAAACCATAGAAAGAAAAATGAGAAGGAGGAGAATAACACTTGTGAAGGAAGAATCATGAAAACTAAGAATTCCTTGCCTTTTCCTAGGTTTCTCTTCCATCTTTCTCCCTTCTCTTTATGTGTTAGTTACTACTAGTCTCTCCTCTATTCTTAGCCAAAAGCAAGGTTGGTCACATGAGGAGAAGAGTGGGATGCCTTATATAAAGGGAGAAGCTTCTTATGATTCTTTTTAAAAATCCTATCCATGTCTTTTTTCTTGGCTTTTCTGTTTTAGGCTCATTTCTATTCCTTTTTGAAAATCATCTTTTCTATCATAAAATTTAGGTTTTCTAACTTATAAATTGCCTTTGGAATTACTCAATTTGGATCTAAAACCTTCATGAATGAAAAGGTTAAAGTTTGTGTCAATCGATATTATAAAACATCAACCGGAGGGGTTTGAACTATTGTAGGATTTTTTATAGTTTTTAGGGCCTTTAAGAACCCTGAAAAACTTATTTTTCTCATTTAAAAATTCTTTCTATGAGTTTTTTAAAAAGTGCCTGAAATTATGAAAATACCATTATATTTTCGGTAATTTTATTGAACCACTATATTATGGTTTCTAAGCAACTTAAACCTTAAATCCTTATTTTTTATTATTTAAAATTTTATCCTAATTTTATTTAGACTTAAATCATTCATTTCAAGAGACTTTTTTCTATGCCCAATGCATTTCACACTTTTACAAAGAAATCAAACATTACCTTTCTCACGTTTACAGAGGAGCTGAATGTTACAAAAACTGCTCTAGCTACATCAGTGGGTTGTTTCTAGAGTACATGCTAATTGAGTAACAAGTCGATACATTTGACTTTGAAGCACATTTTCGTTCTCATTTTCACCAAAAAAAGAAAAAAAGAAAAAAAAAGCTCCCCTCACTCCTTTATGACCAAAAATAAATAAATAAATAAATTGTGCAACAACATATGTTTCTCGGCTTCAAACCCAATTTCAGCATCTAAGCTCAAGCATGGTGTTGTTCATTGATTTTGTTCTGCATGTATGATCCCCCTCGGAAGTTGACAAAGAGATGTTATATCCTGTGAGGCAAGATTTACTCACCTCTTTGTGACAAGTGTACACTGAGTCAACACAAAATAAGCAGAGGGATAACAAAAGAAGATGATGGGGACTAAAACTCTTGGAAACTATAGGGACTATTTTGAAAAAAAATAAACTATAAGGACTAAATTAAAAATTCAGGTAAATTATAGGGACCAATTGATTAATTTTCTCTATGTATTTTTTTAATGTGTTACCTCATGTTTTGCTTTTGGGAAGCCGGAATCAAATTTCAATATCATTTTAACATTATGATATTATCTTATTGCAGTTCCGACCATTGTGGGCATAAGTTTGAAGCCACTAGATGTTGATAACTTGATATCACTTCTTCAATACCATCAACATTGAGTGTGTGTTTGGTTATCTTGATGTAATTGCATTAAATTTAATCTGTCTTCACATTGATATTCAAGTAGATGATGCTTACAGCTGTTTTAGTGGGTCATACAAGCTTTAATCTCGATGTTCATTCACAAACCATGGAAGGTCGAGAATTTAATGCAATCAATTAAGGTTGATACTTATACTATACCCCAAACTCTTGAGGTTTGTAATTAGTATCAAAGCTTGATATTATAAAACTAATTTATTCATTATGTAAGTTCGATTATGAAATGATTATACACTACAAGAAAAATAGAAATTAACGACGAAATTTTTTGTCACTAAATGCAGATAATTCTGTCACTAATAAATTAGCGACAGAATTAGCACTGTCACTAATTCATTAGTGACGGAATGTCTAGTTCTGTTACTAATTAGTGACGAAATATTCTATCGCTAAAAAAAATCCATCGCTAAATATGAGAATAACATATTCCAAATTAGTGACGGAATAGTGACGATATATTTTGTCACTAATTAGCGATGGAACAGCGATGAAATATTCTATCACTAATCAGCGACGGAACAATGACGAAATATTCCATCATTAATCAGCGACAGAATTTGTGACAAAAAATTTCGTCATTAATCAGTGACGGAATTTTTTGTCACAGATTTCGTCTCTAATTTAATTTTTCTTTTTTTATATATATAATAATTTTTTTAAAATTTTCGCCTCAATATAATGTTACTTTGTTATCTATCTAGTAAAATACAATACAACACACTAAAAGAAGGCCAATTAAGAATAATGCTATAATTAAATAATAAAATCAAGGTCTAATTGTTTTTCTCTATCCAACAAAGTATAATAACAGAACAATATTCAATGAAAAATTAATAAATAGATTAAATTATCAACTAAAAATACATAAATTAAGAAAAGAGGAATAAAATCATCTTTATAGAAGAAGACAATAATTAGGGCCTATCTTCTTTGCTATTGAGTCTTCTGGTATGAGATTTGATGAGGCATGAGATAACCGCAATTCAAGTTTTTGCAACGTGTTTGTTGATGCTAGTCTAATAGAGACAAGATTTGTTGGCATTGTTCTATTATACATTAATTCTTCTCTCTAAGTTCTTAATTCTCTTGTCTCAAACCCACCATGATCTAGTAACCTATCAACAGATTTGCTTACTATATACCCACCATGATAAATCCACGCCTCAATGCCAAATAGTCAACCTTGGAAACTAATCCAAAGAATTGCTGCAACCATAACACAATGGCCTCATTAAATTTCAAATGATATTAAAGGTTTGGATAAATAAAATATTATTTGAATTTTTGAAATATACATGTTTCATCAATTT
>JAIUCV010003463.1:0-27864 GCA_026724425.1 Erythrophleum ivorense
TAATGAAGTAAGTTGGTTCTTAACCCTTCTAACCAAGTATGTAGTGATTTAAATGAGTTTCTTGATAGTTATAAGACTTGTAGAAAGTAAGAGTTTGGGGTTAGGAAAGTAAGAACCAAATGTTTCTTTATAATAGACTTAAACTAGTTCTAATTGACACCTTAAGTCCTAATGAGATTAAGTAAGAATTATGAAGCCTAGAATGAGTTCTATAGGATTAATTTGCCTTGTAAATGTCATATGTAGGTCAAGCTAACCCAAATTCCTTTATTTGTGGGTGTCAAGTGTAACATCTGTCATTTTAAAAGTTGTAAACTAAGCAAATGACTAAAGGAAGCCCCCTAAATTGAATAATTAAAGGCCCAATAAAATTAGAACAATAATCTAGACAATTAAAAATAGGGATACAAGGCTTAAGGTACCCAGAAATCGGAGCCAGAAAAGTTAAACAAAAATTGACGAAAATGGAGTGGCATTTTCTGTAATTTTGAGCAAATTTTAGAAAACTCCAAGGAGGGATCTTTAAATAGAAAATTTGAGTTTCTCGGGGTTTTCAGAGGCCTTAAAAACTATACGAACTCCTAAGTTGATTAAAACCCCTCCAGTTTACGCTTTAGAGTGTCAGTTAACCAAAACTTTAATTGATTTGTTTAGAAAGGTTTTAAATCCAATTTAGGTGAAACCAAAGAAATTTTATGAATTAGAAGACTTAAATTTGATCAAGGAAAAGATGGTTCTCAAAAAAAAGTTGAAATGAACTCAAATAGAAGGAACAAAAACTGAAGGACAAAATTGAAAATTTAAAAAGTCTTAAATGAACTCCTAGCCTATATATAGCATGCCCCACTTCTTTCATCTGCCTTGACCAACTTTCATCTGCACCAAAACAAAACACTAGGCCTCTTGAAGTGGCACACCAAGAGGGAGGAAGAAAGGAAGAGAAAACCAAGCAATAAGGTAAGCAAATCTATAGCTTTTCATGCTTCTTCCTTCACCTACCTTGTTCTCCTCTTTCTCCTTTCTTTTCCTATGGTTTTGATGATTGATTTAAGGATGATTCATGGCTAGTTCAATGAGAGGAGCAGAGAAATTGAAGGAGAGACAAGAAGCAAGTGAAAGTGCTCTTTAAAAAGCTTGAAATCAAGGTAACTTCCATAGATTTTATTGCTTCTTCTTGCTCCTTCTCCCATGCATAGTCTCAGCCAACCCTAGGCCCACTCAATAAGGAATGAATTCAAGCCAAAACAAGGTAGGGAAAAGGGTTTTTTTAATATCTGATTCTCTGAAAATGAGAGAAAATGCAAGAAATGTAACGTATGGTTTCTCGGTAAACGTATGAAATTCACTGAATACAAAAAGAAGTCCCCCATATAGAGTGATTTGAGGTCCCAAAATTTTTATGTAGTATTCTAGACTCCTAAAAATAAGAATCCCAGGCTCAGATGAAAAGAAAAATGGAGCCAGAATGAAAAAATGAATTTGAATGAAAAGTTGATGAAACGTAATGGCATTTTTGTAATTTTGAGTAAATTTTGGAATTCTCATAGGAGGGCTTTTTAAATGAAAGTTTTAAGTTCTCTGGGGTTCTCAAAAGCCCTAAAAACCATGGAAAGCCTCCGGATAGTTAAAACCCCTCCAGTGAATATTTTTCAATATTAATTGACCCAAACTTTGATAGATTTGTTCGAGAAGATTTTAGCTCCAATTTGAGTTATTCCAAAGGCATTTTATTAAATTGGGAACCTAAGTTTCATAATAGAAAATATGGTTCTTAAAAAAGAGCTAAAACAAGTTAGAAACAAAAATGCCAAGAACTAGAGGCAAAATTGAAATTTTTGAAAAGTGGTTCTTAAACCCACTATATATATGAGGTGCCCTATCTCCTCCTTCATTTAGCCACATTTATTTCTGCCCTAAACCAGAGAAAAGCCCTAAAGGTGAGGTGTACAAGAAGGAGGAGGAAGGAAAGAGAAAAAGAAGGAAGAGGTATGGATTTTCTTGGTTTTTTTCATACTTTTTCTTTAGCAAACTCTTTCTCCTCTTTTCCTATAGCTTTATTAAAGTTCTTGGATCTGTTTTGAGGGCAAAACAAAGGGGAAAATTTGGATTTGATGATAGGAGGCCAAGGAAAGTGAGAAACAAGTAAGAAAAGCCAAGGAAACAAGGTAAGATCTTTATCATATGGTAGATACTCCTTCTCCCTTCTTCTCTTTAGTTCGCCCCATGTATGTAGCTACAAGAAGGCTTGGATTTTGGGCAGAACCAAGGGTGACTCCTAGGAATTTAAGAGAGGAGAATAAGAATATGCAAAGAAATTCAAGTAAAAGCCATTGAATTGTAAGATAGCAAACCTAGGGTTTCATAGGCTCCCTTGAAAATCTGATTTGATGTAATCGTTCCTAAACCTAAATGAGTGTTTGGATGAGCTCTTGAGATCCCTATAAGGCTCCTCATATGCATCTTCCATCAAGAAAATGAAGCAAATCCACTTGGAACTTATATGTAGCATGATTTTGGCCTAGGCTAGAAAAAGTACAAAAAGGATGTTTTAATTTGTTCCAAACTTTTTTTGAGTCATGTATGATGGAAAAGGATGAGGGGAAGCCTTAGTAAAATTTTATAAGCCATTGAAAGTGAGACTATATCATAGGTTCCATAATATAGCTTAAAGAAGCAACACCTAACTAGGCTCCTAAAATTGATTTTGTGATGACTCCAAGGTGTTTAAATGGAGTCAAGAATCATAAATAAATGGAGAAAATAGAGCCAAGATGATATTTTCTTAAGGTTGCTTCATTAAGTGCATTATGGAACCATAAAAGGGTTATATGAACCACCTAGCTTTTCTAGTAAATGTATAGCCTTAGAATTTGATTTAAAAGTATAATTAGCTTCCATATGATGTGTCTAGGGCAAGAGAAATGATTTCTATCTCGTTGTGGGTGTGAGGTCGAAGGAGAAGACTCAAGGCTTAAGGACAAAGTGTGCTTGTGTGGTAAAGGTAGCTCTCTTCACCTTCTCTCATCCATGAATGTGTGCTTACATTGTCTTTGGATGTGTGTATGTGTGTTTTAAGTCATGAAAAGTGTTCTAGTATGATTTGATCTGCCATGGTACCATGATGATGTTTTATTCACTCAAATGATGTTTTATATACTTGCCTTAGCTTGTTAGAGTGTGAAGAAGCCAAGAACCCTTTAGCCATGGTGAGGATGAACCAAGAACCCTTAAAATTGGTTAAGACAAAGTAAAGAGTCTCCCAATAGTGAGGTTGAGTTAAAACCTCTTAGAGAAAATGCGTGAGGCAAGTCCAAAATCTATAAGTGAAGCTAATCCACTTACTTGGCAAGCTTATGTTTGCTATGTATGACTTGTACAAAGGCCAAGGATGTTTCTTGAGCCAAGTTTAAAGAGGCATTTTGGTGCATTCCCACGTGCTCAAGTAGCCATGGTTTCCTTCAAACTCAATATGGACCATTTGGACCCCTTTGATGATGCAAAATGAGCCATTGTGCAACCCAATGTCAAGGTTTAGCCAAATGAATAAATTTGTACATGAACTTTGGTACACATATAGATCCTATCTAGAGCTTTTTAGAAAGATAAAGATCAGATTATTTGGAGCTCTGTGGAATTAATTATGAATTTCTAAATTTGGCATTTTTATGTTGAATTGGTGCAAACATTGTTCATATGGTTAAAATTCGGGCTGTATCATTCATGAGTCCAATGATGTCCAATTTTTATGAAATTTTACAAGCATAAACTATACATGATGAGATTTTCATGGCCACTAAGATCACCCAAATTGGACCTCTGAATAGGGAGATATGAATTTTTGAAATTGGAGGTTAGTACTAGTAATGATAGTCGACCTCTGGTATTGTTCCATCAATTTTTGATAGCTAGTAGCCTCTTTTGCCATCTGGATTTATTTTTAGCACAAAATAGACATCGGTATCTTTCTAGAATGATATAGTGTGCCTAATTTTAATTTTTCTAAAATTAGTTATGGTTTTTCAAACCTCAAGCATAAAATTTAGAAAATCAGTCTGAGGCTGCACCATTGCATTTTGTGTATCTACTCCATTTGCTTGAGGTATAGGCCATTTGTTAAGCTTGTTATGAGTTTTATTTGTATATTTAAATATAAGAATGAGATAGATGAGTCCATATGGCCCACAAGACACCGAAAGACAAATTTACCCATAATAAAATGCAACTTTATCCATGATTTCCAATGCCATTATATGACTTCCTATACAACTAGCATGAGATAAGGCATGGAAATTGCATGAGTTGAGTCTTAGAATTATGGTATTACAGTTATTGGCATCAGAGCTTGTTTCAGGCTCTCTAAAGTTGGATTTGGCTTAAGGATGTGGCAACAAGACTATGTAAAAGGTTTGTATGGTTATGTAAAGCCTTGTATGGGATGAAACTATGGCTGCATAGGACTAGTTTTGAGGGGAAGTGAGAAAAAAAAAGTTACCCCCTAGCCATAGCACCCAAATCTATTGATGAATTTCAAAACCTGAAAGGTTAATTCTCTCAGGGCAAAAGTTGAGTTACAAGCTACACTCCATAAAGCCCTGACAGCCCAAAGGTGACAGCTAGTTATGTATGAATAAAGTAAGAGGTGAAACCTTCTAGCTTGATGATGGGCTGAATATAAAGGCAATAAGGCTTGGGTTTTGTAGCTAAAGATGAAGTTTCAATTCAAGAAGAAGAAACTCAATCAGAGGAAGTTGGCTGTGACCAATTAATTCATAAAGCAATGAGGCAATCTCGAGAATTCCTCGCTGTGACCAATTAAGAAGTTAGCCATAGCTTATAATTGGACAAGAAACTAGGGTAAACTTGTGGCTAATTAGCCACAACGAATAATGTGTTAGCCGTGACGAATGGTAGTATGAGAGGCCTTATTGGTCATATTCAGGCCAACCTAAGAGATGAACTGCTAAAGGATTAGTTGTGACAACCCTACCTTCTGATCAATGTATTCGTGGTTAAATACAAGATTATTAATTAATGATCAAGGTTTGAGGTCATTATATTTTACCACATTGCGAAAATATGAGAAAATTTGAACCTTGATATTAGGGTCATCACCATACCACCACAACAAAACAAAATTTACATAAAAGAAATCCTACTACCATAAGGGGTTTATGATTCAACCGTCCATCAGTTTTAATACCCAATAACCACCCACAAGTGTTCCTATATCATCTCTTACCATTACTGCTGAAGAAATTGGGGTTTCTAAGCTAAAAGGAGTAGGTTGGGGACTTGTGCCGCGGCCTATACCTTCCCTGCCGCGGCCAAGTTGCTCTCTGGAATCACTAGACAAATTTCACAAATCTCGCCGCGGCCAACCTGTGTGGCGCCGCGGCGGAAATGCCTCCTAGAACTCCTATTCTCAACTCCCACGATTCTTGCCTCAGTGCAATATATTTATGCCGCGACGAGTTTTGCTTCTGTCTAATCCTTATTTTTATTTCCTCAGCTCACGCCGTGGTAGGACATAATGCGCCACGGCGAGTTTTAGTTTTGTTACCCTCCTGGGTGATTTTTCCTACTTTGCGCCGCGGCAAGATTTATCAGGCCGCAGCGCTCCTCGCCACTGTCACTCCCTGGGCCAATTTTCTTCCCTTGCGCCGCGGCGGGATTGGTTATGCCGCGGCGCCCTTCGGCTCTATCTCTCATTTAGCCACGGCGAAGCCTTCTTAGCCACGGCTAGACTCCTTCCTGTGACCACATTACCCATATTTCGCCTCCTACACTCCAATTCTCATCTTAGAAACACTCCAAGTCCACCTACCCTTATTTTATGTGATTCTAATGGTGTTTATCTACCTTCTTTACCCAATCAATCCATCCATTACTATTGTAATACTTAAATACTACTTCTTACTTGCCCAACTTGCTCATATCAGCAAATTCATGAATATATGACAGTAAGAACACATGCATTAACAGCAATTTACATCCCATGCATATTCCATAGAGATTCCATTCAACAATAGCTTATGTCTACAACCAAGGCATCATATGACTACAATTCCCATATGGTAATCCATATCACAATTTCAACAAAACTACATATATTATGCTATAAGTCCATACATTAATATTCAACTATAATGAGACTTAAATCCTTAACGGTTACATTTCAATCAAACAAAATATGAACGCCTACACTTGGCAACATGAATATATGATAATGCTATGTAAACTAATAACAAAATTGCATCTCTACTAAATAAGCCAGCCTAAGTGTAGCCTTCTCCCATATGTTAAAGCTCATGGATTTTCATCCACTTGCTTCCCTTTATCCTTACCTGAAAAACCTTCACCTGAAATGTTAATCCCATGAAACGGGGTGAGATATAAATCTCGGTAACCAAGGCAATTCCATCATATATCCAGTTTAATTAGCATATATGCATGGATCAAAATAAACATCAGAAACATACCCATCTATCAGCAAATGAAACAATTAGCTATCATGATTATTATCCCATACTAGCAATCATATTATCACATGTTAAAGGCCATTAACATCGGGAGAGGCCCATCCAAGGCACCTACTCCCTATTGAGTACAACCGGGGCTCTGTGTATATGGGATTTGATCATAACCCGGTACTCGATCGAAGCACATGCATGGGTGGCAACCGCACCACAGCTCCATTATGAACTCACAAGGTCTAATTACAATTTAACAGATAGCCAACCAATTCATTCAACATTTCAAATCATTCATATACAGCAACATATGAAATTAAATTAGATATATACATGGAATTAATATAAACCCAGTTACCTCACTTGTAGACAAATTTGTAATAGCTGTCACAAATCCCAAATTCGGATTAGAGTGTCCTTCACTAGAAAACTCAATATTCCACCCAAAATCCTAAGCAAATTTGTACAGAATTAATACCCATTTTATACGTCAACTATGGGGGTCTCAAATTAACAAATGAAGTATCAAAATGGAGGATTTAAACTCACCCAAGGTCAACCCTAACCTCAACCTACGAATTTCACTAAGAAAATCCCTAAATTCCCACATTTTAGATTTTTGGTAGGGTGAAAGTACTCCAAATGAAAAACTAATCGGACCAAATTAAAGAGAACGATGAGAGGATTAAGTTATATAACTATTACCTTAGCTGAATCTTGCTTAATTGTGAGAAAATGCATAATTCTTGCCCCAAACCCTAGCCCCCTCTCCAAGCTCCGAATTTCTCTTTGTGTTTTGTGTTTTTAGCAAGTGTGAGGAAGAGGCTAATGTATTAGGGTTTTAGTTGGGTTTAAGTTAGGTCAAAAATGGGTCATGGGCTGCTCCAAGGTCCATCGTCATTTGGGCTTCAGATTTTTAAGTTGTTGGGCCAATTTTAAGTGTTGGGCTGCAGAATTTTACTAGGCCAGTTTTATGCATTGGGTTGCTAAAGTTTAATTAGGTTTGGGCTAAGTTTGAAGAGCTCAAGAATATGGGTCTGCACAAGGATTATTGGGCTACTTAGAAGAGTCTATACAAGGGGGATTTTGGGTCTCCATCACACTAAATTGGGTTGGGTCTACACCTAACCCATTAGGCTTCCATTAGCATCTTCTCATGATTTATTAGTTTAAGCCTAAATAGAGTTTTTATCCCAATTAAATCTCAAACCCATATTAATAATTTATTTCTCTAAAATCTCTATTCACTCAACTTGCCCAATTATCCCATATTAATCATTCTCAATTAACCTAATCCATGATTAACACCTTAATTAATTATGGGGTGTTACATTCTCCCCTCTTTTTAGAAATTTTGTCCTCAAAATTAGACATACCTTACTCAAATAATGTAAGATAATCCTTCCTCATTGCTTCCTCTGTCTCCTAGGTTGCTTCATCCAGAGTAAGTCCTTTCTATACTACCTTTACCAAGGGGATGTCCTTATTACGTAGCTATTTGACTTTTGAGTCCATAATCCTTTCCGGCTCAACCACATACGACAAATCATCTTGTAGATGCACATTCTCATGCTCAATGACATGCAAAGGGTCCGAGTGGTACTTTTTCAATTGGGACACATGGAACACATCATGCAATCTAGCCAGGTTTGGAGGTAAAACAACTCTATAGGCCACGGGTCCTATCCTTTCAAGGATTTGGAAAGGACCAAGATAACGAGGACTGAGCTTTCTTGTCCTGATAGACCATCCTACACCCGTCACTGGAGTAGCCTTAAGGAACACATGGTCTCCTATCTCAAATTTTAAGGGTCTCTTTCTCTTATCTGCGTAACTCTTTTGCCTACTCTGGGTAGCCAACAACTTCTTTCTGATGAGTTCTATTTGATGGATAGTTTGGTCCACTATGTCTAGACCTAAGAGACTTCTTTCACCAAGTTCTACCCAACACAAAGGCGACCAACACTTCCTCCCATAAAGTGCCTCAAATGGTGCCATCTGGATACTGGAATGGTAACTATTATTATAAGCAAACTCAGCTAAAGGCAAGTACACATCCCAACTCCCCTTTAACTCTAGTACACTCACTCTAAGCATGTCCTCAAGGGTCTGAATAGTCCTCTCAGTCTGTCCATCAGAATGAGGGTGATAAGCAGTGCTAAAGTTAAGACTAGTACCCAAAGCTTCTTATAGAGATCGCCAAAATTTTGATGTGAATCTTGGGTCTCTATCTGACACAATGCTATTAGGAACAACATGCAATCTTACAATTTCACGAACATACAGTTGGGCTAGTCTATCTAGGGAATAAGTGGCTCTAATAGGTAGAAAGTGGGCAGACTTCGTCAATCTATCCACGATCACCCAAATAGCATCATAAGCCGAGGATGTTCTAGGCAAACAAAATCCATAGATATACTATCCCATTTCCATTCAGGAATTTCTAAAGGGTATAACAAACTTGCGGGTCTTTGGTGCTCAATTTTAACCCGTTGACAGATTAGACATCTAGCAACAAACTTCGCTATGTCTGACTTCATCCCAGGCCACCAAAAGCTCTTCTTTAGATCCCTATACATCTTAATGGTGCCCAGATGGATGGTGTACCTACTCTTATGAGCTTCTGACAACACTGTGTTCCTCAACTCTTCATCCTTGGGTATACACACTCTTCCTTGGTACCTCACCAAACCATCTTCTGATAGGTCAAAGTCTTTGGCCTCACCACTCCCCAGTTGCTCTCTAATTCCTCCCCAGTAGGCATCTAGCTGTTGGGCCTCTTTAATTCTCTTCCTAAGGTCATTTTCTATCCTTAATTCTCCCAAAAGAATGCTACTAGGGTTCATTGAAATTGATAAATTCAAATCCCTCATCTCTTCAATCAACCTTTGCTCCTTAAGCATCATCATTGCCATGTGAATAGATTTCCTACTCAAGGCATCGACGACCACATTCGCCTTTCCTAGATGATACTTTAAGGAGAAATCATAGTCCTTAAGGAATTCCATCCACCTCCTTTGCCTCATGTTCAACTCTTTTTAGTCAAACAAGTACTTCAAACTTTTATGATCACTATATACTTCAAATTGGGCACCATGGAGATAGTGCCTCCAAATCTTAAAGGCAAAAACCACAGCCACTAGCTCTAAGTCATGGGTAGGGTGATTCTCCTCATGGGGTCTAAGTTGTCTAGAGGCATAGGCTATCACCCTACCTTGTTGCATTAAGACACACCCTAATCCTTTCTTAGAAGCGTCACTATAGACTGTGAATGTCTCTTTAAGGTCAGGTATCACTAACATAGGTGTGGTGGTAAGCCTATCCTTAAGCTCCTGAAAGGCATTCTCACACTTAGCATCCTACACAAATGGTTGGTCCTTCCTAGTCAACTTTGTCAAAGGCATGGCTAACTGAGAAAATCCATTAATAAATCTTCTGTAGTAGCTGGCTAGACCTAGGAAGCTACGAATTTCGATCACTGTTTTGGGTTTCTCCCAATTCAGGACCACCTCTACCTTGCTAGGATCTACCGCTACCCCTTGTTTCGATATCACATGCCCAAGGAATTTGACCTCCCGCAACCAAAACTCGCACTTGCTCAACTTAGCATACAACTGATGCTCTTTCAAGGTTTGAAGGACTATCCTAAGATGCTCTTCATGCTCTTCACTACTTTTAGAGTAGACAAAAATGTCATCAATGAACACTACCACAAACAGGTCAAGATAAGGCCTAAAAATCCTATTCATGTAATCCATGAAAATGGCAGGGGCATTGGTTAACCCAAAAGGCATAACTAGAAACTCATAATGGTCGTATCAAGTCCTAAAGGCAGTTTTAGGTACATCCTCAGCCTTGACTCTAAGTTGGTGATATCCCGATCTAAGGTCAATCTTTGAAAAGACCGATGCTCTAACTAATTGGTCAAGTAAGTCACCAATTCTAGGCAAAGGGTATTTATTCTTGACAGTTGCTTGGTTCAATTGCCTATAGTCAATGCAAAGCCTAAGACTACCATCTTTCTTCTTGACAAACAATACTGGTTCTCCCCATGAAGACACACTTGGCCTAATAAACCCTTTCTCAAGTAACTCTTCTAGTTGACTCTTCAACTCAACCAACTCAGCAAGCGCCATTCTATACGGAGCCTTAGAGATTGGACCTGTACCGGGTACTAAATTAACAAAAAATTCTAGCTTTCTCTCTAGAGGTAGTCCACTAAACTCCTTAGGAAAAACCTCATGGAACTCCCTAATCATAGGTATATCCTCCAACCCATCATCAACCTTAGCATGCAATGAAAAGAATACTAGAAACCCTTGGCAACCACGCCTAAGGCACCGCCCAGCTTGGGCGGCAGACACACAAGTAAGCTTAGTCACAGGACCAGTTTCAGGTATATTTGCAGGTAAGGAAATAGTCTTACGGTTACAATTAAGTATCGCATTATTAGTCGACAACCAATCCATACCAATGATTACATCAAAGTCACACAAAGGGATGCAAATCAAGTCAAGGGCAGTACAACGACTATCTAATTGTACAGTACAATTTAAGCATACATCAGATGTAATCATAGAATATCCAGTAGGGGTGGACACAGATAATTCAAATGGCAACAGGCTAATTTTAAGACCCAGACGCTTAACATAGTCATATGAGATGAATGAGTGGGTTGCACCCGCGTCAAACAATGCATCTACAACATGATTATGGACAAGTAAAGTACCTCGGATCAGACTAGGGGATCTACTAGCCTCTTGCTACGTAAGTGCAAACACCCTTCCTTGGATAGGTGGCTTAATCTATGAGGCCAACTCCCGTGACACCGTGCAAGTTCGCACATAGTGTCCAAGCTTCCCATAATTATAGCACACTGGGCATGGCCCATTCCCATGGTTCTTCCCACACTTGGCACAAGCAAGTGAGGCACTCATTGCACTCCTTGGTGGTCCCATGCTTCTTCTTTGAGGGACATTCCTTGGCGGTGGTCTCCTTCCCCAAGAGCCACTTCCACTATTGGCTCCCTTCTTGCTTCCGCCCCTAAAGGGCTCCATGCCTCGGTCACGTTTACCTTCCAAGGTCTTCTTCCGCTTGGCTTCACTCTCCATCATAGCCCTTTCTGTCACTCTACACTTCACCAATTCATCAAAATTGTGGATCTGTAGAGATACAATCTTATCCTTAATCTCCGACCTTAAGCCTCTTTCAAACTTTTCAGCCTTCTATGGCTCAGCATCAAAGCGCTTCAAGTAAAAGGAAAAGCAAGACAATTGGATGAATTTAGCTGCATATTAGTCTACATTAATGTCTCCTTGCTCAAGGAAGTTAAACTCGGCTTCCTTGTCCGCCCTCACCGATGGTGGGAAATATTTGCTCTCAAAAGTCATTTGAAAACTTTCCCAGGTCAAGGGTATCTTTCTTACAACCAACAATTTGGAGGCATTCCTCCACTAATGTTCAGCCTCACCCTCTAACTTGTAGATGGCCAACCTTGCCTTTTGTTCTGTAATGCAAGTCATAACCTCAAAGATTTTCTCCAGTTGCATCAACCATCTCTCGGCTTTCTCAGTATCTAACTCCCCCAAGAACGATGGAGGATCAGCTTTTTTAAATTTGGCTAATGTAATAGAGAGGTCACTATCCTCCCCTTGGTGTCCCACACCAGGGTTATGACCAGCCCCCACACGGTTTTCCATTGGCACCTCCTCATTTCGCTCATTCATACTTTCATGTAGCTGTTGCAGCACTTGCATAGTCGCTGCATGAGCCTTGGCTTGCTCTTGAAGCCGGTCAGTCATTGCCCTAACCGTAGTCTCATGGGCCTCAGCTTGTTCTCTCATTCGGTTGGCCATTGCAGCCATGGCCTCTTACATCTCTCTTAACATCTCAGTTGTTTCTCTATGAGTAGCCATCTAGTTCTACAATGCCATAAGCACAACCATAAGCATCTCTCATTAACCACAGTCCAAGGTAACAAAACATAACTCCACCCATGGTAGGTATATATATAAGTATGAGGGTTATCATCAGGTCACAATGTTCCTATTCCTATCATGCATGCATCATGATTGCCAAGTTTTCTAACCACAAAGTAGTAAATCAAACACATTTTCCTAAACCATTGCTCTGATACCAACTGTGACAACCCTACCTTCTGATCAATGTATTTGTAGTTAAATACAAGATTATTAATTAATGATCAAGATTTGAGGTCATTATATTTTACCACATTGCGAAAATATGAGGAAATTTGAACCTTGATGTTAGGGTCATCACCATACCACCACAACAAAATAAAATTTACATAAAAGAAATCCTACTACCATAAGGGGTTTATGATTCAACTGTCCATCAGTTTTAATACCCAATAACCACCCACAAGTGTTCCTATATCATCTCTTACCATTACTGTTAAAGAAATTGGGGTTTCTAAGCTAAAAGGAGTAGGTTGGGGACTTGCGTCACGGCCTATACCTTCCCCACCGTGGCCAAGTTGCTCTCTGGAATTATTGGACAAATTTCACAAATCTCGCCACGGCCAACCTATGTGATGCCGTGGCTAAAATGCCTCCTGGAATTCCTATTCTCAACTCCCACAATTCTCGCCTCGGCGTAATATATTTACGCCATGGCTAGTTTTGCTTCTGTCCAACCCTTATTTTTATTTCCTTGGCTCGCGCCGCGGCAAGACATATTCCGCCGCGGCGAGTTTTGGTTCTGTTACCCTCCTGGGCGATTTTTCCCACTTCACGCCGCGATGAGATTTATCAAGCCGCGGCGCTCCTCGCCACTATCACTCCTTGGGCTGATTTTCTTCCCTTGCACCGCAATGGGATTGGTTATACTGCAGCGCCCTTCGGCTCTATCTCTCATTTGGTCGGGGCGAAGCCTTCTTAGCCTTAGCGAGACTCCCTCCTGTGACCACATTACCCATATTTCGCCCTCTACACTCCAATTCTCATCTTAGAAACACTCCAAGTCCACTTACCCTTATTTTATGTGATTCTAATGGTGTTTATCTACCTTCTTTACCCAATCAATCCGTGCATTACCATTACAAAACTTAAATACTACTTCCTACTTGCCCAACTTGCTCATATCAGCAAATTCATGAATATATGAAGCAAGAACACATGCATTAGCAGCAATTTACATCCCATGCATATCCCATAGAGATTTCATTCAACAATAGCTTATGTCCACAACCAAGGCATTATATGACTACAATTCCCATATGGTAATCCATATCACAATTTCAACAAAACTACATATATTATGCTATAAGTCCATACATTAATATTCAACTATAATGAGACTTAAATCCTTAACGGTTACATTTCAATCAAACAAAATATGAATGCCTACACTTGGCAACATGAATACACGATGATGCTATGTAAACTAATAACAAAATTGCATCTCTACTAAATAAGCCAGCCTAAGTGTAGCCTTCTCTCATATGTTGGAGCCCATGGATTTTCATCCACTTGCTTCCCTTTATCCTTATCCAAAGAACCTTCACTTGAAATGTTAATCCCATGAAACAGGGTGAGATATAAATCTCAGTAACCAAGGCAATTCCATCATATATCCAGTTTAATTAGCATATATGCATGAATCAAAATCAACATTAGAAACATACCCATCATATCAGCAAATGAAACAATTAGCTATCATGATTATTATCCCATACTAGCAATCATATTATCATATGTTAAAGGCCATTAACACCGGAGAGGCCCGTCCACGGCACCTACTCCAGGGCTCTGTGCATCTGGGGTTTGATCATAACCCAGTGCTCAATCGAAGCATATGCACGGGTGGCAGTGCACCACAGTTCCACCATGGACTCACAAGGTCTAATTACAATTCAACAGATAGCTAACCAATTCATTCAACATTTTAAATCATTCATATATAGCAACATATGAAATTAAATCAGATATATACATGGAATTAATATAAACCCGATTACCTCACTTGTAGATAAATTTGCAATAGCCGTCACAAATCCCAAATTCGGATTAGAGTGTCCTTCATCAGAAAACTCAATATTCCACCCAAAATCCTAAGCAAATTCGTACAGAATTAATACCCATTTTATAAGTCAGCTATGGGGGTCTCAAATTAACAAATGAAGCATCAAAATGGAGGGTTTAAGCTCACCCAAGGTCAACCCTAACCTCAACCTACGAATTTCACTAAGAAAATCTCCAAATTCCCACATTTCAGATTTTGGGTAGGGTGAAAATATTCCAAATGAAAAATTAATTAGACCAAATTAAAGAGAAAGATGAGAGGATTAAGTTGTATAACTATTACCTTGGCTGAATCTTGCTTTAAATGTGAGAAAATGCAGAATTCTTGCTTCAAACCCTAGACTCCTCTCCAAGCCCCGAATTTCTCTTTGTGTTTTGTGTTTTTAGCAAGTGTGAGGAAAAGGCTGATGTATTATGGTTTTAGTTGGGTTTAAGTTGGGTCAAAAATGGGTCATGGGCTGCTCCAAGGTCCATCTCTTTTTGGGGTTCAGATTTTTAAGTTGTTGGGCCAGTTTTAAAGTGTTAGGCTGCAGAATTTTACTAGGCCAGTTTTATGCATTGGGTTGCTAAAGTTTAATTAGGTTTGGGCAAAGTTTGAAGAGCTCAAAAATGTGGGTCTGTACAAGGGTTATTGGGTTACTTAGAAGAGTCTATACAAGGTGGATTTTGGACCTCTATCACACTAAATTGGGTTGGGTCTGCACCTAACCCATTGGGCTTCCATTAGCCTCTTCTCATGATTTATTAGTTTAAGCCTAGATAGAGTTTCTATCCCAATTAAATCTCAAACCCATATTAATAATTTATTTCTCTAAAATCTTCATTCACTCAACTTGCCCAATTATCCCATATTAATCATTCTCAATTAACCTAATCCATGATTAATATCTTAATTAATTATGAGGTGTTATCTTAGTCAATCCATAGAAAGTGGGAACCCTTACTATAAGTAGAGAAAAAGAATAGTAAATGGTAACAGAAGATTAGTAAGTAACAAGTGATTAGTGGGCCTAGTAGTTAAGACTGAGAAAGGGCTCAGCATCAGAGAAAGTTAGACATAGGGATGATAAGGTTGTTGAGACCTGCCTTTAAGGCATTGACTCCAACCTAGGATGCCACCCTGCAAAATTCTAAATGATGGGCTAATATGATGAGTTTAAGACTCTAACCTTGTTGACAAGATATTAATGTAGCCTTGAAATTGACATAAGGTAAGGCTACTAGTAGTGAGGAATATAGTGAGTGCCCTAGAAGCGTGTACCTTATAGGTAATACCTAAAGATGAGTATAATTAGCCCAATGACAAAGGATCAGAAGAGAATAAGGATAGTTTGGAAAGCACTAAGTTATTGTAAGCCTATAAGAGATAATAGGGCTTATTGTAAGCTACAGGTTTGATAAGATGGGTAGCCTAGGCTAAGTATAAGCTGAAGCTTAAGGGAAATGACCAGTAGCATCGTTCAGGTGAGATGTATAAAAGGAGAAATTAAATTGACTAAAAGTTTAGTGTAAGTTCTCCTTGGATCGAGAAAAAGAAAGATAAGACATTTTGAGTCAAGGAGGCCACTCAATAGTGGTTAGTAAATCTCCTTAGATAGACCTCCCTGAATTGTAGAGTACAGCAATAAAGAAAGCGATAAAAAGGTAAGAAAGTAGCTATAAAAGATATGCCTTCACTTTAGTAATGAATAAATGAGTAGATTGAGCCTAGAAAAGTAAATAGACAGGGGTCAATAATTAGTTAGACAAACTCCCTAATATGAGAATAATATAAGGTTAAAGCAAGTAGGTAATTAGAGCACCCAGTAAAGCGTAAGTCTTCAGTAAGGTAGAATCCATATATTAAGAGTATGTGTCCTAGATTGGCTTAGTAGAATCCTAAAATTAGTATATTATGCTCCTAGGAATGAGGTTAAAGAGGCTCAATAGAGAGAAAACTTAGCTCTGATCCAAACGTAGAAATGAGCTAAGACAAACAGTTAGTGTCTTAGTACCCTCAAGAAAGCTCGAGGGAGCTAAGAATCGCCTCAGAAGGCGAGTCTTGCATTATGTAGGGAAAAAGTGTAAGCCAAGAGTGCTATAAAATGTAATTCCTAGGATTACAGGTAATAGAAATTCTCTTATCGAGAGATGGTCTAGTTAAGAGTAAAGCAAGAGTATAAGAGAAAGTAGACCCCCTTGATGTTATAAAGAGTGAACAAGTAAAGGAACTTAGGAAAGATACAGGTGCTCTTGAGCGTAAAGAAGCATGAATTAGCAAGAGAGACAGTCAATAGTAAAACATCCTTTTACCTAAGTAAAAGGATAGTAAAGGTAAAAGAGAGAGAAGATATGACAATGTTCAAGCCGAGGATATAATAAATTAAAAGTCAATATCAAGTTAATGTGATTGAGCACTTGAGAAAGCACACTTGTCATTGGCATAGATACCCTTTTTCCATGATAGTGCCAAAGTAAAAATAGTCGGGCAATGTAAAGTGATCTCATAATGAAGTAGAGGAAGAGTGTTATTTTCCCTAAGTATCCTACGAGAATAGGGCAGATAAAGAAAAGTACGAGAGGAATACTTTAGATTATTAGAAAACTTGTAATATACTGGTGATAGTGGCTCTAAGCTCAATCATGAGGCACTTGTATATTAGTGTTTGATGCTATCGTTTGCTTACAATAAAGATTACATAATATTGGGTCTGGCTAACCCAGTAGTAATGTGACTTCAGTGCATAGCAAATGATGGCATCAATCATCAAAGTGTCCTAATAATCGAAACGTATTCTAGTTAGTTAAATAACGAGATGAGCTAGAAAAGAGAGGTAAAGGAATTCTAAGAATATTAGAATAGTAAGAAAAGCATGCAAAAAGGAATCCCCAGCAAAGAATAGTAACATAGAAAAGAACGTGGTAATAATAAGAAATATTCAGATTCAGATAGCATGAGTTAGCATGCATAGTCTGAGTCCCTTATAGTATAAATAAATGAAATAAGAAGGGACCAGTGTATGGCCTTTCTCCTACCAGAGATGTTAGGCACACTTAGTGTGTGAGATGCCCGTGTGTTAAGACACTCAAAAGCATAACATGGGCATAGTCAGAAATTGCAGGATATGAGAGGAAAGATAGTCGAGTACAATTAGAGTAAGAAAAGAAAGCCCAAGTAAAAAGGGACTGAAGTGGGAACCTGAGGATCCCATGAGGAGTGATGAATAAAAATTAAAATGCTTCTAAATATTAGTATGACGGGATCCCAAAGAATTAGATGACATAGAACCCACTTCGCATGAAGAGTAAGATGTACTTCTGAGTTTAGCCTCAGTTATTATGAGCGATGGTTACCAAACGTAGTGAACATGTGTTTTACTATTAGATACAATGATCTTAGGCTTTGATGTCTCTCAAAGATGGATCGCAGTAGATCCTAGCATAGCACAGCGGGTTGCAATAGACCTTAGCAGGGCTCTGAGGGATCGCAGTAGACCTAGGGGTCGCAACAGATCCCACAGAGTTACAGAGAGCCCACAATTATAGCGTGATAATTCTTTGGTGAGATGACAGCCTGAGATAATTTTCCCAGATCAATTAGTCTTAGAGACCAGTATAGTCATAGACAATTTTGTCTTAGAGATTAGAGACCTCCTGAGTCTGATAAACCATTACCACAGAGATATGAAGGCTTTACTCAAACAGTTAGACTACTGACTAGATCCCTTGAGAGATGAGCATAGGATGGGATGAGGAAAGCAAGAAAGTAACTTTCCAGAGTTAGAGATAGATGAACCACTACCCAGCAGATATTAGCCCTGACCAAGGGATAGAGAGATCCCTACATGCTAGACTATGTATTCAGAAAGGGTCGGCGTAGTTTTTAAATAAGGTAAGTGGTACAATATACCTCCAATGATCAAAATTATGAGTATAGTTAGTATCCCACCAGAATTCAGCAGTTGTCAGTGGTAGTTGCTCTTCAATGCCAGTATGAGGAATATACGTTAGGCCTATCAGTGTTGAGATGAGGGACTATAAATGACCTACTCATAAGTGACCAAAAAGAGTAAGGAAAAGCCCCAACCTAAAGAGACAAATGTAGTAACTGAGATGTGAGGCTTATGATAGAAAGAAATGTGAATTGTAATTACGAGATGAGCTAGTAAGAAAGAATGTAGAGATAAATAGTAGACAGTATAAGTAAGCAAGTAAGTAAACAGACAAAAATCTCCAATGGCTATAATGATCAAAAAAAGATAATAAGACCTTATGAGAAGCCATTAGGAGAGGATATGGGAGAATTGATATTAAATAAATCACCTCCCAAGATATGTAAATGAGTCCACCAAAAAGAACATTAACCCCTACAGAAGGGTGAACACTAATCAAATATGATTAGTAAGCTCTCCTAAGATAGGCCTCTAGAGTCAGAAACTTCTTTCCCTTATGAGAAGAACCAGCTAGTACTCTATAATAATAGAGCCCTCATTAAAAGCTAGTAATGAAAAATCCCTAGGTGAGAAAAACTTAAAAGAGTGAAAACGCTGAGAGAAGCGTATAGAGCCTAGAAAAAGGAAAAGAAAGGAACAGTTAGCCAATATATAAAAATTGGAGGAAAGTATCCCAAATTTTTAGGATGAAATTTATTTAAGGGAGGGGAAATATCCTGTTCTCTAAAAATGAGAGAAAATGTGAGAAACATAAAGTACGGCTTCTCCATAAACATATGAAATTCACCGGATACAAAGGAAGTCCCCCATATAGAGTGATTTGAGGTCCCAAAATTTTTATGTAGCATTCTAGACTCCTAAAAATGAAAATCCTAGTCTCAGAAGGAAAGAAAAACGGAGCTGGAATAAAGAAATGAATTTGAACGAAAAGTTAATGAAACATAATGGAATTTTCGTAATTTTGAGGAAATTTTGGAATTCTCACAAGAGGGCTTTTTAAATAAAAATTTTGAGTTCTCTAGGGTTCTTGGAAGCCCTAAAAATCATGAGAAGTCTCGGGACAATTAAAACCCTTCCAGTGGACGTTTTCCAATATCAATTGACCTGAATTTTGACAAATTCATTCAAGAAGGTTTTAGCTTCAATTTGAGTGATTCCAAAGGCATTTTATTAAATTGGGAACCTAAATTTCATAATGGAAAAGACAGTTCTTAAAAAAGAGCTAAAACAAGTTAGAAACGAAAATGCCAAGAACTAGAGGCAAAATTGAAATTTTTGAAAAATGGTTCTTAAACCCACCTATACATATGAGGTGCCCCATCTCCTCCTTCATTTAGCCACATTTGTTTCTGCCTTAAACTAGAGAAAAACCCTAAGGGTGAGGTGTACAAGAAGGAGGAGGAAGGAAGGAGAAAAACAAGCAAGAGGTATAGATTTTCTTGGTTTTTTTTCATACTTATTCTTTAGCAAACTCCTTCTCCTCCATTTCCCCATCTTTCCTATGGCTTTATTGAATTCCTTGGATCTATTTTGAGGGCAGAACAAAGGGAAAAATTTGGATATGATGAGAGGAGGGCAAGGAAAGTGAGAAACAAGTAAGAAAAGCTAAGGAAACAAGGTAAGATCTTCATCATATGGTAGATACTCCTTCTCCCTTCTTCTCCTTAGTTCGCCCCATGTATGTAGCTACAAGAAGGATTGGATTTTGGGTAGAACCAAGGGTGACTCCTTGGAATTTAAGGGAGGAGAATAAGAATATGCAAAGAAATTCAAGTAAAAGCTATTGGTTTTTAAGATAGCAAACCTAAGGTTTCATGGGCTCCCTTAAAAATCTGATTTGATGTAATTGTTCCTAAACCTAAATGAGTGTTTGGATGAGCTCTTGAGATCCCTAGAAGACTCCTCATATGCATCTTGCATCAAGAAAATGAAGCAAATGCACTTGGAACTCATATGGAGCATGATTTTGGCCTAGGCTAGAAGAGTACCAAGTGGAAGTTTTAATTTGTTCCAAGCTTATTTTTGAGTCATGTATGATGGAAGAGGATGGGAAGAAGCCTTGGAAAATTTTTAGAAGCCATAGAAAGTGAGATGATATCATAGGTTACATAACATTGCTTAAAGAAGCAACACTAGCTAGGCTCCTAGAATTGATTGTGTGATGACTCCAAGAGGTTTAAATGGAGTCAAGAATCATAAATAGATAGAGAGAATGGAGCCAAGATGATGTTTTCTTAAGGTTGCTTCATTAAGTGCATTATGAAACCATAAAAGGGTTATATGAACCACTTAGCTTTTCTAGTGAATGTTTGGCCTTAGAATTTGATTCAAAAGTATAATTAGCTTCCATATGATGTGTCTAAGCCAAGAGAAATGATCTCTGTAACATTTGGTTCTCTGAAAATGAGAGAAAATGTAAGAAACATAATATACAGTTTCTTCGTCAACAAACAAAATTTACCAGATAGAAAAAGAAATCCCCTAAGATGATGTAGTTAAGGTCCCAAAAAAATTAGAAAGCATTTTAGACTCCTAAAATTGAGAATCCCGGGCTCAAACAGAAAGAAACACGGAGCTAGAATAAAGAAATAATTTCTTACAGAAAACTTACAAAATATAATGGCATTTTTGTAACTTTGAGCAAATTTTGGAATTCACAAAAGAAGGCTTTTAAATGAAAGTTTTGAGTTCCCTAGGGTTCTCAGAGGCCCTAAAAATCATGGAAAGGTCCAGGATAGCTAAAGTCCCTCCGGTGGATGTTTTCTAATGTCAATGTACTAGAACTTTGACGAATTCATTTAGAAAGGTTTTAGTTTTGATTTGAGTGATTCCAAAGGCATTTTACTAAATTGGGAACCTAAATTTCATAATGGAAAAGATGGTTCTAAAAAAAGAGTTAAAACGAAGGAGAAACAAAAATGCCAAGAATGAAGGGCAAAATGAAAATTTTTGAAAAATGTAACTTCCTGCCACCTATATATATGATGCGCCCTTCTTCTCCCTTCATTTTGCACTACCAAGTTCTACCCAAAACCAGAGGAAAACCCTAGGGAGAGTGGAACAAAAGAGGAAGGCAAAGAAGAGGAGAAATCCAAGGCTTAAGGTATGGAAATTTAGTAATTTTTCATGTTCTCTTCTAAACCTCTTCTCCTTCATTCTCCTTTATTTCTATGATCATAATGAAGTATATGAATCTGTTTTAAAGGAGAAATTAAAGGGAAAATTCGGATTTGAAGAGAGGAGCTCAAAGAACACAAGATTAAAGTGAGAAAAAGCAAGAAAACAAAGTAAATCTTGCATCCCACGGTAGCTACTCCTCCCCCTTTCTTCTCCATATTTTTCCCCATGTATGTAGATGTTAGAAGGATGGAATTTTGAGGGGAACCAAGGGTGAATTCTATGAATTTAAGGGAGGAGAGTAAGAATATACAAAGAAATTCAAGAAAAGACCATGGATTTTCAAGGTAGGAAACTTAGGGTTTCATAGGTTTCCTTGAAAATCTGATTTCATATAATTATTTATAGGCCTAAATGAATGTTTAAATGAGTTCCTAAGATCCCTAGAAGTCTCCCCATATACATCTTCCATATAAAAAGCAAAGCAAACTTCATGGAGGCCAAAAGGAGGCATAGGCTCGGCCTAAAGGGGATGAGACACCTAGGGAGAGTTTTAATTTTTTCAAGCCCATTTTTGAGTCATATATGATGAATAAAAATGAGGGGAGGCCTTTAGAAAAATTTAAAACCCATAAAAAGTGAGTTGGTGCTTTAAGTTCCATATTATAACATAAAGAAGTAACATGTAGTTAGGCTCTTGGTTTTGATTGTGTGATGACTCCAAGAGGCTTAAAAGGAGTCAAGAATCATATCTGAAAAAAAAAAGAATGGAGCTTAGAATTTATTTGAGGGGTGTTACTTCATTAGGTGTAATTATGGAACCATAATGAGGTTTATAGAGCAAGTTAGTATCTAAGTGAGTTATGTGGCCTTAGAATGAATTCCATGAACCTAATTGGCTTCTATAAATTGTGTTTAGGCCAAGAGAAACTAACCCCATACTTTTATGTGTGTGTGGCCGAAAGAGGGAGCCTTGATTCAAGAAGAAAAGTGTGTGATTGTGTACAAGGTAGCTTTCTCCACCTTCTCTCATGCATGGATGTGTGCTTAGCTTGTCTTAGACTGTGTGTATGTATATTTTCAAGCCATAAAAAGTATGCTAGCATGATTTTATATGCCATATTTTCATGATGAAATATTATGTTTCTAAATGATGTTATGATATGTGCTTGGGTTTGCTTGAGTGTAGTGAGACCAAGAATCCTTAGCCATGGTGAGGATGAGCCAAGAACCCTTAGGATTGGTTAAGACAAAGCAAAGAGTCTCCCAAAAGTAAGATGGACTCCTAAGAACATGGTTTAGTCCAAGAATGTTCTAAAGAATGGGTGAGGCAAGTCCAATATCCATAAGAAATTGAGTGAGGCCAATCCACTTGCTTGGCAAGTTTTTGTATGTTATGTATGACTTTCTCAAATAATGAAAATTTTCTTTGAATGTTTGCACATGTCCACATGACCATACATGCATTTATGAGACTTCTTTGCATCCATTATGTATGATTGAATGGGAAATGAGCTATTGGAATTTTTTGAATCTCATCCCCTCCTCTTTAGTGTTTTAACATGCTAGGTGGACTAAGAGAGCAAGGAGACGGAAGCCAATCACTTGAGAGATGAGAGTATGATATTAAAATGTATGAAATTTGCTTCTTTAAGGCCGTCAAGGTCGCAAATGTTGTCATCTATGGTTGTATATGACTTATGACCTCTTGAACATGTGTAATTATGTTATTAAGTGTTGTATGAATGAGAGTTAAAGTTGTATGTATGAATATGAACATTTTGGTTTTATATTGGCAAGTTTTCATTATGGAAGTATGTGTATAATTGTATGTGGCATAGCCAAAATGAGAGACATGGAGTTTGGGACCATTTAGGTAGTTCACGCAACTCTTAATTATGCTTTTAGACTTGCCCAAAAGGTGCCAAGCCCCAAGGAAAGCCATTTGGACATTTTGGTATTCCTTATGGAGCCAAAATTGACCAATTTAGAATCCTATGTCACTTTTTGTCCAAATGAGCTCTTCTTGAATTACAATTTTGCATGAAATTAGAGTTTATTAAGAGCTTTTTGGAAAGCTAAAGAACAAAATTTTTGGAGGTCTACATAATATTTGATGAATTTTTAAAGTTGACAATTTTTTTGATTTTGGTCTGATGCACTGTTCACTTAGTCCAAAAATGAAATCTATCACACAAGGCTAGAATAATGTCCAATTGCCACAATATTTTATACAAAGAAACTAGACATTCCCAATGAATTGTGACAACTAGAAGCACCCCATTTGGATGTCTAGAGAGGGAGATATGAATTTTCAAAGAATCTGTCCAATATCAAGAATTTCAACTGACCTCTATTATTGTTTGATTAGATTTCAAGGTCTGGACGTGCCTGAACTAGTCTAGAGTTATTTTTTCCCTCTAGATAACATCCACAGCTTCCCATATTAGTATCATTTGAATGGATTGGATTTTTTTGGAATTAACTGAACATTTTTGAAATTTGTTACAGAAATCTATGATAGCACCAGTGGATAGTTTGACCTCTAGACCTTTTCAAATATCAAACATCCTCTGTGATATATGTTATGGTCTAAACATATTTTTAGTATGCAGTGGACATCTATAGCTTTTCAAAATGTCCAAGAATACATGATTTGATTTTTCTAAAATTAGTTATGATTTTTCAAAGTTGTGACAAAAATGAGGACAAATCTAGCCGAAATTATGTGTATTTTGAGCTTCCCTTTGAGCTCCACATGATGTAGGCCACTTTTGATGATCAAACTGAGTTGTATTCATGCATTTAAATATGAGAATGTGATGTATGAGTCCATATGACCCACGGGATTCTGAGAAAAAAAATTTTGTATAGTGCAATGCAAAGAAATGTAATATTTTGATGCTATTTTCCCACTTTCTAGTGTAATTCATGGCATGAAACTTAGAAGTAACATGAGGCAAGGTTAGAAATGCATGGTGTTACAATCTCCACCTCCTTGTAGGTGTGAGATTGAAGGAGAAGACTCAAGGTTTCAAGAAAAGGTGTGCTTGTATGGCAAAGGTAGCTTTCTCCACCTTCTCTCATGCATGAATGTGTGCTTACATTGTCTTTGGATGTTTGTATGTGTGTTTTAAGCCATAAAAAGTGTTCTAGTATGATTTGATCTGCCATGGTACCATGATGATGTTTTATGCACTCAAATGATGTTTTATATGCTTGCCTTGGTTTGCTTGAGTGTGGAGAAGCCAAGAACCCTCTAGCCATGGTGAGGAGGAGCTAAGAACCCTTGAAATTAGTTGAGACAAAGTAAAGAGTCTCCCAAGAGTAAGGTTAAGTCAAAACCTCTTAGAGAATGAGCCATTTTGCAACCCAATATCAAGATCTGACCAAATGAACGAATTTGCCCTTGAAATTTCACAAACATATAGATCTTATCTAGAGATTTTTGGGAAGAAAAGACCAGATTATTTGGAGCTCTATGAAATTAATTATGAATTTCCAAAGTTGGCATTTTTTTGCTGAAATGGTGCAGACATTCTTCATATGGTTAGAAACTTGGATTGTGTCATTCATAGGCCAAATGATATTTAATGCTCATGAAATTTACAATCATAAACTAGATATGATGAGCTTTCCATGGCCATTAAGATCACCCCAATTGGACCTCTGAGCAGGGAGATATGAATTTTTGAAGTTGGAGGTTAGTACTAGTAATGATAGTTGACCTCTGGTATTGTTCCATCAATTTCTAGTAGTTAGCAGCCTTTGTTGTGGTCTAGATTTATTTTTATCACAAAATAAACATATATAGCTTTCTAGAATAGTATAGTGTGCCTAATTTTGATTTTTTTAGAATTAGTTATGATTTGTCAAAGTTCAGGCATAAAATCTGAAAAATCAGTCTGAGGCTGCACCATTGCATTTTACGTATCTACTCTCTTTCCTCGAGGTATAGGCCATTTCTTAAGCTTGTTATGAGTTGTATTTGTGTATTTAATTATGAAAATGAGATGGATGAGTCTATATGGCCCATAGAACATCGAAAGAAAAATTTACCCATGACAAAATGCAACTCTATCCATGATTTCCAATGCCATTATATGACTTCCTATAGAACTAGCATGAGATAAGGCATGGAAATTGCATGAGTTGAGTCTTAGAATTATGGTGTTACAATTTTCAAGCATGAGGAATAAGAATATGCAATTAGATTCAAATGAAAAGCTTTAGAATTCAAGTTATATGACTTAGGATTTTTGTTGCACCTAGCTATTCTTGAAGCTTTCTAAGAGTAGTCTAGCCTATATCAGAGTATGTATGAGTTCTTAAGATATCTAGGAAGCATTACAAGTGCCAATTCCCCAAGAAAAATCAAGCGAACTCCATGTGTCTTTAAGTAGCTACATGTCTCGGCCAAACCTACAACAAGCACCTAGAGAGAGTTTTAATTAATTCTAAGGATGAGAATGGCCTAGATATGATTAATAAATATCAAAGGAAGAATTGGTTTAAATTTAGAAATCATGGTTTGTGAGATAAAGTTTAGGTTCTTTTTTAAGACATAAAGAAGCAACTTGAATCTAAGCTCCTTGAATTGAAATTGTGATAACTCTAAGGAGTCCAAATAGAGTCAAGAGACTTAGATAGAATGAGAAATTAGAGCCAAGATCATGAATCTTAGGGGTTGCTTCAGTATGCATTGTAATATCTGATTCTTCATAAATGAGAGATGATGTTATGAGACCATTAGAATGTATATTGAGCATGAAGTATGGAAGCAGACCATGTTAATTTAAGAGCTGAGATAACATCTTATCACTTAGGTTGAAGATCTTGTTGACAAGATCTTGTAATCTATAGTGCAAATTCTGAGACCTTGTCGACAAGGTTTTTGCCAGTAAGTACAAGGTTTTCTTCTATAATGTGTTAAAGCTTATGTAGTCTAGAATTGGGTATGGAGGGCTTTCTAAATGAAAGTTTTGAGTTTTTCGGGGTTCTCAGAGGCCCTAAAAACTATAGAAAGCCCTAGGATAGTTAAAGCCCTCCCGTGGACGTTTTTCAACATATGTGTACCCAAACTTTAACTGATTAATTCGGGAAGGTTTTAACTCCAATTTAAGTTATTAAAAAGGAATTTTACTAAATTGAGAACATAAATTTTATAATAGAAAAGACGGTTCTCAAAAAAGAGCTAAAACAAATTAGAAACAAAAATGCCAAGAACAAAGGGCAAAATAGAACTTTTTGAAAAAGTCCATCTTAAACCCATATATATATGAGGTGTCCTTCTGGTCCCCTCATTTAGGTCAACCAAATTCTACCCAAAAACCAAAGAAAACTCAAGGGAAGGAGGCGCACAAGGGAAAGGCAAAGGAGAAGGGAAAAACTCAAGAAAAAGATAAGAAATTATTAGAATTTCCTAGTCTTCTTAGGAAATCTCTTCTCCTCCTTCTCCCCTTTCTCCTTATGGTTTTCTTAGAGTTTTTGGTGCTATTTTAAGGTCAGACCAAGGAGGGAAAATTCGGATTTAAAGAGAGGAAGCCAAAGAAAGTAAGAATCAAGTGAGAAAACAAGGAAAAACAAGGTAAATCTTCCATCCCAGGGTAGATACTTCCTCCCCCTCTTTCTCCCTATTTCACCCCATATATGTAGATACAAGAGGGATGGAATTTTGAGGGGAACCAAGGATGAATTCTATGAATTTGAGGGAGGAGAGTAAGAATATGCAAAGAAATCCAAGTAAAAACCATAATTTTACAAGATAAAAAATTAGGGTTTTAATTGCATCTTGAACTTTATCATGAACCCTAACTATATTTTATGATGTTTAAGTATTCATATGAGTTCCTAAGACACCAAGAGTGTAACACCATACTTTTAGGACTCAATTCATACAATTACCATGCCTCATCTTATGTTTATTCTATGGAAACAATATAGTGGCATAGGAAGTTATGAATAAAAGTACATTTCTCTACCGGTAAAATTTTTCTTTCGGAGCCCCATAGGCCATATGAAAGCATCTATCACTTTATCATACTTAAACACATGAATATAACTCATTTCCATCATCAAATTTGGCCTACAACTCGTAGAAAGCAAAGGAGCATATGAAATCCATGTTTGTATTTTCGGCCAGAATTTCCTCTTTTCTGTCATAAACTTTGGAAATTCATAACTAAATCTATAAAAATCGAAAACATGTAATCTCAGTCATTATGGAAATTTTAAGATGTCTACTTCATGCTAAAAATATGTAAAAGTATTAAAATCTCATATATAATGCGTTTGACATGCGAA
>JAIUCV010003464.1:0-27810 GCA_026724425.1 Erythrophleum ivorense
TGGTTTTTATTTATTAGGAAGCATACGTTAGGGATTGAAAGAGAAAATTTTAGAAATATCAAAAGACGCCATAATCAACAATTTGCTAAGTGGTTTGAAAGTCATGTGGGTAGTGCACTTTTTTAAAGTATATTTTTTTATTATAATATTTTATAATTTTAAGCTTTTTCTATATTTATGTAGGTTTCACAACTTTATAATGAAGGAAGTGATAGAGTAACACAACAACTCTTACATTTAGCTCGTACTCCCATCACGAGAAGCCATATGTTACAAAGGATTTGTTGTGAATGGTTTTGTGTTTCGCTACAAATGAATGCGACAATAATAGAAAAACACAAAATAGTAGAGTTATGGTAAAAGGAGAATCTAGTAAAGAGTACTATGGTGTTATTGAGGATATTTTTGAATTGTCTTACAGGGAAATAATAAAGTTATTGTATTTAAATGTTTATGGTGGGATGTAAATAACTATGGTAGGGGAATAAAGGTAGATGAATATGGATAACACCTATGAACAAAGGGCGAAGATTGAACACAAATGAATGATTTGCTATGGCATGGTAATGTGAACAAGTCATCTATGTGGAAGATATTACTAACTCTAATTGGCTATGTGTGGTGAAGGTTGCACTCGAGACTACTTTGAATATACCTATGCTTGAAAAGGGACGATGAAGATGATTGGATGTGGTTAACCCAGAACCATTCAACAACATATGTCTCATGATATTAATGAGCTTCAAATATTGTGGTCTCATGATACATAAATTCTGTATCTTGGAGTAGGATAAACCATAACAATGCTCTTTATATAGACTTAGGGGATATAGGTCAAGAATGAGTTTTTTTATTAAATGTATGTATTTTAATGAGTTGGATTATTGAACCTCTTTTACATGTTACCTTTTACTTTTTTATTTTGATTATTTGTACAATTATATTTGTAAATTTAATATTGTTACAAACATTTTCTATATTATCTAGAATTTTTTTACTACAGAGAAGTAATAGAATGGTTATTGCTAATACTAGTACAGAAAAAATACAGGTCTGCCATTAATGACTCCCTAATTTGGATGAGAAAGGGATATATCTTTATGATAAATTAGGGAGGCAAGTACTTTTCTCTTGACTATATGGCTAAATGTGAGCAAATGTTCGAAAGTAAGATATATTTATTGTATGAACTTATTTTATAATTGTTTATCTGTAGGAAAGGAGTAGAAGGTTGTAAGAAGAAGATGAGAAAAGAGTAGATGATTGTAGAAAGTTAAAAAGGGCAAGCTAAACAAGACTAGTACGCTTAGAAACACAATTCATTGTAGCTAGGATATGCTTTTGTTGTAGTGAGGAAGTCACTTCCACCATAGCGAAGTCGTGATGCATACAACATTCCAGGGAGCTCCTAGCTATAGCGCAAGCAGTAACGAGATCAGCAGAAATCTGGGTGCCTATAAGCTCTTGCTATAGCGAGAGCCACCTCTAGCCATAGCGAGATCGGCCTTTGAAATGCACAGCTTTGATTTACAAGCTAAAAAATGAGAGGAAAAGCAAGGGCTTCGTCATTCAGCAAAGGGGAGTTGCCTCTGGTCGACTGGAAGAGTGAGAAAACGCATAAGAGGTGTTAAGAAAGCTTCATATTAATCAGGAAATCATTGATTTTGTCTAAGATTCTTCCGATTAGGTGTTTCTACTCCATCTTCTCTTCAAGTTGATGTATTTGTTTATATGTTTGCTGAACTTGTTTGTGGATTTCAAGCCATGAGTGGCTAACTCTTGTAACCCTTAGGGATTCTATGAACCTTTGAGCTTTGAAAATAATTTCTCTTTTGATTATGTTAGATTATTGAAGATTTTAGTGCTTAATCTGAATTATGGTTTCATTCTATTGATTGGTCACCTCTAGTTTCTGTAGTTAGCCTTTGAAAGAAGGGAATTGCTTATAGACCATTAATTGAACAACTTAGGATTAGACATAGTCTAATTTGCACTTTAGATAGAAATAAACTCAAGGGCCCTAGGTAATTTAAATAAGGTCTGATCTTAATTGTATGTTAACTTCTCATTTGAGACATCAAATAGTTAGTTCATATATGGGTTTGAATGGATCGAAAGACATTTTTACCTAATTTAGACCTTTGACTCTAAAATTGATAATAAGCTAATTAATTAAAAAGGGAAATGATTGACATTGTGTAAAAAGGGAATTAGAATTCCTAGGGTGTCTTTAATTGCTTATTTTTGCTTAGAACCATTTCATTACTATTAATTGCACTTGAATTAATTTTCATAAAAATTCAATCACAACCATTTTCTATTGTATTGTTTGTAATATAAATTTTTAAAACTCTTTCTTGTTATATGCTTATAACTTTTTCAAATTTAATATTGTTGAATAGGTTAATGTGATTACCAAAAAAAAAAAAAGGTTGAGGATCCACACGCAATCTTGAATTGTCTAAATTGCCACCTGGCAAGAGACTTGACATAACATGGTGAAACAATCGTCCTGTTGGTCCAAATTCGAAGTTATTCAAGTTAAGATGTACAACTTTGGTTAGGGAAGTGCAAAATGCACTGCTAAGTGTTAGTGAATGGGCTGAAATTTCCATGGAAAAGAAGAACAAATTATTTGATCTTGTTTTGGTTATTACTTTAACACTACAAAATTTTCAAATCATTTTTGTAAAATATTCATGTTTTATATTGACTGACATATAGTTGTTTCTTGACCTCGAGGTTCATTTTAAAGTTAAAGGTTGTCAACAACTTGTATGGGCACAAATGAATAGGTCATACAAGAACTATTGCCATGCATTGAAGAAGAAGTATTATGATTCTTTTGAAGGTCCCGAAGAGGCTCTTGCTACTATACCACCGGATATGATAGAAGAAGATTGGACATATCTTGTGGGGTTGTGGAATCCAGATAGTTGGAAGGTAGGTACCAGAAATTTAACTTTATTTTATTCTTGGAAATAATACTACATTTGATTTTATTTTACTCTTGGAAATAATATTTTTCTGAAAATCAGTGATCAAAATAAGATTAGTCGAGTAGCCAACAATATTATTCATACTGCAAGATCAAAAAGTGTCCAGCAAAAGGCTGAAGAAAAGGTATTAGAGTTATTAATTTAGTGTATTTTTTCAAATTTTAATAATAAAATATTCTATTATTTATTTAACAATAGAAAGAAAAGTAGGACAAGAAATTAGGCGTGTCCCCCTATGGAAAATTACACATACTAGTGCCAATGGACAGGCTGGTAACAAAAAATCACAAGATAAACTTGTAAGTTATCTCAATTTAAATACACCAGATTATATGAACATTATGATGTGGTCTTAAATTTTTTTAAGTCATATATTTGAACATTATATCATTTAAATGTAAGAGCACCTCAGAAGCATCATATCTGAAAAAGATAAAGGATCTATGGATATGAATGAAAATGAAATATTTATAGAAGTTTTTGGACCTGAACGACATGGAAGAGTTTGTGGGCAAGGAGCTAGTATTTGCCCCACACAATTTATTGGGCCTCAATCCTCACGTGCTTATGAGCTTGAAAAGCAACTTCGAGAATCAAAAAAATGTCATGAAAAGTCTAATGCGAAAGTTAGCTTACTAGAAGAGAAAATAAATAGGATGGAAGATCTATAGACATATCTACTTGGAGGAAGTGTGCTTAGACCTCAAACTAATTCTGATATTGATACAATTTCCCCCATTGATTTGGTAAGATTTTTATCATGATTTTTTTTTTGGTTTTTACCTTAGGACTCTTCCTTGAAATGTATCACATGTTGATAGCTCTTAACAATTTAATTATAATAACATATAAAAGTTTAGTGTTACATAATTGTTGGAAATGCATGTAGGAATTTGTTTAGCAAAAACATGTCTTGGATGTTGGTTTGTTGTTGCTAAGATTGTATCAAAAAGGGTGGCTTCCATTGGCCCTCTTCTTTTTGCCTTTGGACAAGTGGTACCATAGGCCTCCTTTAGTTCTAATTATTTGCCTATATAAATGTTTTTTTAGATGATTAGCACTAATTTAGCAAAATTTAAGTGAGTTGGCTCTTCTCTTGTTCAAAAAGATATATGTAAGGTTGTATGTGATTTGCCCATGTATTTAGATACAACCTAATTATGAATTTTATAATGCCATTATATACCCTAATGCTATGCACTTGTGAATATAGCTTGCTTAAATGGTTCTAAGTAGTATTTTGTTTCTTTATACTTTTAATCTTTTTTCATACTTATTTTTTTAGAGATTATAATTTAATGAAATGATTTTTTTATGGTCTAATTCAATGTTCTTTTTTCTTTTTTTGCAGATGGGAAGCAAACGAGATCTATAACTTAACCCTACTTTGCACTTATTCAAAATATTTTGAATTTATTTGTAAACATTTGAATTGACATGATGAAATTTTATATTTCAAATACTGTTGTAATTAATACATTACTCACCTTTAATATTTGGATAGAAAACTTTTGGTTGATGGTACATATTCAAAATTTGAGAAATATTTACAATGTTTGCTTTAATATAAACATTTCTATAAATTATATTATTAAGTAAAAATTTACTTTCCAATATAAAAAAACAATGTAAAAGATATAATTAAAATTTATTATTGATGCTTTTTTTGGTGGTCAAAATTGACGAAAATGTTGTTGATAATTGTCATTTTTAGTGGGCATCGAAATTGTTTGAAAATTTTGACAAGAGTATTTTTGATAATTAACAACTGTTAAAAATACTTTAAAAGTTTTATTAACGATCATTAACCGTCGAGAATACCTTTTTTTGATAATACTTATATTGACACTTATCGACGGTTATATAGTTGTCAATAAAATAAATATCGACATCTAAGCACTTTTTTTTTTACACTTGTGACCCTAAAAAATAACATATTTTCTTGTATTGTGTACATGTGTGTGTAATATTATCAGAGGATGAATCTCGATACAACCAAAAACAAGAGATTTAATGAGGGTTGCATTACGAAGGTTGTTACAAACCTCACTCAATTCCAATTTAACAATGGTTTTTACACCCTCTATTGTTTAACGAGGATTGATTAACAAGTCTTACTATTTAACGAGGGTTTACAAAAACCTCTTAAATAATCGTTGTTCCCATTAGTTACCCCTAATACTCATCCCCCATTATCCCATTGTGAACTTGAAAGACTTACCCCTTGCCTACGGAAAAACCCCACCCCTCTCCCCTTGCCCTTTTGCCTGCATTTCTGATGTACCTCAATGCCTGCAACCCTATGTAACTAATTTAAATCAATTTAAAAAAATATTTTTTATTTTATTAAGTACTCAATATTCTCACATCTTTATTTTTATTTAGAATTATTTTTATTTAAATTTATTCCAAAATTTACAATTTTTTATTTAGGTCGTCAAATTTTTTAATTTTTAATTTTCCCAAAATAAAGAGATTCAAATTTAAATGAAAAAGCCTTAAATAAAATACCTTAAAAGCCCAATTTAACCTAGAGAAAAGCGAGAAATGTACTGCTGCCAAACCCATGTACATTTATCCTTATAGTCACATTATATGATCGAGTGTGTGGGTGTGTTTGTGATCCTATCAGAGGATGAATCTAAATATTGCGTGATCGAATGTCCAAAAAGCAAACTAACGCTTTATGAAAACGCACTTGATTTCTCGAAGATAATATTTAATGATATATTTTTTTGATTTACAATGAAAAGAGCTAAGAATTAGAGGGATCAAACGCAACATTATCAGATGATATTAAGATTCGAATTTAGGAACGCCAAACCCAAGCTCACCACCACTTGGTGCTGAAACAGCACTTTGATCCTGTGGCGTACAAACAATGATCAGCAAGCCATGATAAAGCTCCATCTCTTGCTTTTGAGTCGACAAAAAATTTGATAAAAACCGCTTCATAAATTTTAGGTTATGGATGGTTTTTTTTTAGAGTAAATTACACAATTTTTAAATTTTATTGAAATTATATAAATCTCCTCTCTATTTTCAAAAATATATATAAATCTTTTCTAAAACAAAAAATTATCCCATACTTTAATTTAATGTTAAATTTTAACCAAAATAATGTTCATTTAAAATTTTTTAATTTGAAAAAATATATTTAGATTAATTAAAAAATTTAGTCAAATAAATTTAAAATTGAACTAAAATATAAATTAAATTTTATTTTAAGAAAAGTGTATATATATATAGATAAAAGTATATAATTTTGATAAAATTTAAATGGAATCTGTATAACATACAATACAACACTTGGAGATACAACACTTGGAGACCATATGAAGAACTGATTGGGCATTTGAGCTTTCTTTCTCTTTCTCTCTTTCCCTACAGAGGCAGCTCTGTTTTTCATTTCTTTTGTAAAAGTTGATGTTGAAGGCGAAAGCTACCGTTGATTAGAATCATATGAAGCGACCTACGAGAAAATTAACGCAATAAGATATGAAAAGTAAACGGGTAATTTATCGTCAATAATAATTTTATAAACTCAAGAACACTGCATATCTTAGTTATAATGTAATAATTATTTAAAATATTAATTTATTTAATACTTAATAATTTTTAATATAATAAATTTAATACTTCTATAATTAATTAATATAATAAATTTAATTAAATGAATAAAATATTATTTTATATTTAATAATTATAACATAATTAAAAACATGATGTTTTCAAATTTATAATATCACTTTCTATCTTTGGAGAATATAGTACGGAGGTTTGAATTTTAACACTCCAAACCCTCAGCAACTAAAGGTCTTCAAATACTATTTGCGTAATACAATTATATATGATGAGTGCCTGATGGTCGAGGTCATCTTTTGAATCCACAAAATTAAAGTTAATAGTGACGGCATTTCATAGTTAGAGGTTAGCCGTTCAGTTCCATCTACGTCAGTGCTGTATCATTAATCAATCACTCTAAAATGATTTATTTGTATAAGAGTAGTTGCTAACTGAATTTCTTTTTAAATTGCTTGATATGTATGAGTATTTTTATTTTAAGAAAATTAGTTTTTTTTAAGTTAAGCTAATTTATTATTGGATTTATTTAAAATTTTTTTCTAATTTTTTAATTAAAAAGATGACAACTTTAAAATAATTCTAACAGCGTGAGAGCTTATCACCTCCCCTAAAATCATTGGGACAGTCATATTATACTGATGGTGAGCATATGTACCTCTTAAAATTTTTTTTCTAATATATATATAATATTAAATTATAGTATTATACCCTTACACGTTTCAAATTTTATGCCTACTAAATTCATTAAATTAATTGAATCCCCCCCTCCCCACACATATTATTTGACATTTAAATTTGAATTCATCAAATTTATACATATATTTTTTCCCTTTATTTTATTTTACTTCTTTCTTCCTTTCATATTTTTTTCCCTAATTTTTTTTCTTCTTTTCCCATTACCGTCTCCCTTTTCTCTCGTTTTATCAATTGTTCTATATTTAATTTATATATGCATGTCTTTGATATATTTTTATAAATAATAGTTCTATAATAATTAAATAGAATAAAATTAAATTTAAATGTTAATATATTATTTTCAACTGGGTATAAAACAATTATCTTTAAAAATGTTGCAGAATTTTTTAAAATCTTATTGGAGAAAATAATATTTGTAGTGCTTTATAAATATTTTTTTAAAAAAATTGACAATCATAAATGTTTATATTTTATTAGATAAATTTTTTCATTCAAAATGCTCTTCTAAACTCTTTATTGAACTATCATGATATTGAGTTATAATATGCATTTTTAGTATATTCTTGTTACGTATTACTTGATTATTGAATAAACATAAAATTATGTATTTATGAGAATTTAGATAATAAAATCATTAATATTAATATGAAGAGTAATTCTTAATAAATTGCTATTTTTTTAAACTTGTATTATTAGCAAGTTAATCTTATTTACCTTATCTAAAAATTTAAAGAAAAATATTTTATTTAAACAATATACAACAAAAATAAACTTTTTAATAAAATATAGAAAAAAATTTTGTAAGAATTTATTTTTTGGGGGTCCCCAGTAGATCGTGGCTCCCCACCTCCTGCAAGCATCCGTTGAACACCTCAATGCATGATACCTCTTTCTAAGCTTTTGTGCTTATTGGGATCAAATAGACAAGAAAACCAAAAGCTCTCCTAAATATCCAATTCTACCTGGATTTGATTTTGATGTGTGAACTCATACTTTAATCAAACATGTGCTTTGACGAATGCATGGAATCGTTCTGCTTTTACGGAGACTACGTCTAGATGTGACGCCTCCCAGGAGAGAATTTCAAAAGCGTGGAACATTGTCTGTTGAAATGATATTTAGTTTAGAAAAGATCACATTCGTTTATCAAATTAATTGTTTAAATATAAAATTTTTCAATTTAATTTCTAAATTATTTTATCTTAATTGAAAAGTTATTTTAGTTTGACAAAGTTACAGTATAAGTTAACATGACAAACGAAAGGACTTTTTGATTGGGGAAAATTATTTAGAAACTAATTAATTAAAAAAATTTATTTTTAAATAACTAAATTGAGATATAAAATAATCTTTGAGGAAATTCATTATTAAGTGACTACTATTTAAGATGCTTGTGTTTATTATACCAACATGAAAGATAGTTGGGTCATTCAAGTTATTTGAAAACTTAAAATGACATTATTTTAAATGATATTTCATACCATTTAATTATCATTGAATCACAACAATACACTTTAAACCTTGTTAATTATTATGAATTTATATAATATAAATTATATATAGATTTTCTAAAAAAATTTAATTATTATACCAAATATAAAAGGTCTTAATTGTATACCTTAACATTCTATATTTTGGTATTTGAGATATGATACAACATAACGGTTAACAACTCTTTAAATAATTTTTAAATGGCATCACCAATTTTATTTTTGTAATTTTTACTGAAAAAATTATTTTAGTTTTTGAGAAAGTCTATGATTATTAACTGATACCATTCAGTACACATTAAAGAATTAATGATAACATGTAAATGGAGTTACCAATAACTTGAACAGTTCGTTACAACACAATGAGGAGCTGTTTATTGCCCTAGTGTATACTTGGTGTACTATAGAATCTGCCTTATTAATTTGGTATTTTAAATTATTATCATCTTAATATTTAAAAGTATGATTACTTTTTAATTTTATATTTTAGAAATATTAAAAATATTTTTTTCTTAATCAAATACACGTCAAGGTTGCAAAATCATACTCTCATATACTAAAATAAAAAAAAATCATAATATGATTAAGTATGAAAGTATCTATCCAATTATCAAAGAAGAATTTTGGTCATTTTAACTTATACAAGAGATGCAGATTTAATGTTATTGCACTATAAAAGAATAAATATATTTGTTAAAAAAAAATTAAAATGATTGTAATTAATCTAAAGTATTTAACGTGTGCAAAATTTTAGCTCAGTTTCAAAGTTTTTTTTTAATAATAAGGGTATTGTCAAGTTAATTTGTGTATTAAATTCTTTCTCAAGCAATCTTAAAGGTGCACCCCAATATCAATTTGATGCATTTAAGATAATCAACTTTTGTAGTTATAGACTCCAAGCTAAGGCTCAAGGTTAAAAGTATTATAATTCATTCATTAACATTTTTTCTAAAATGTGCCTTACACTTATTTTGTATTCAACTATATAATTAAAAGATTACATTAGTGCTATATCTACCCTCTCTTTTATATTAATACAGAGAACAACCATTGAATGTTCTTATAAAGTGACAAATAAAGCCATATGAATGTAAATATAAATTACAGCGATGTTAAGACATGTAACTAGATATTCCTTGAGAACTAATGAATTTTCTTGATAATTCTTTCGATTTAGTTTAATTGATAATCCGAATTTGATCCCTAAATTCAATTAAGATACAGTATTACACATTAGTACTCGATATCGTGCTCTATTAGGAACCTTGCAATTGTTGTATCATAAGCTTCTATAATTTCTTTTCTTGATATTGATCAATACCATTATTTAAAATAATATTCATAAAATGAGTTTAGTTTAATTATACAAAAATGTAGTTATGGAGAAAATACAATAAGTTAATGATCATTGTTATTTTTAACTACATACGGATGTAAAATATAATATATAAATAAAATTATATGAAAGTATTTTTATGATATATTAACTACACAATTCTCCAAATTTAGACCCAAATTATATTAATAATTGACAGCATAAAAAATTGTCAGCTATTAGTAATGGCTAAAAATTAGGCCAACCAATGAGATTAGTTGAAAAAAAACTAGCTAAAAAGTAACAGTTATTAGGATTGCCAGTTGAGGCCCAACCACTAGTTGAAAACCTACGTTCCATATAACAAAATGTTGATAAAATAGAAGAGCATGAATTTACAAGTATGTGACATTGGATGGTAGTTAGGCACTATGATCTTTAGTATTAAGCCACTAAACGAATGAGAATACAAAAGAAAGGGATATAGCCAAGTGAGAAACATGTATAGCTACTAAGAGAGTATAAATTGAAAGCAAAGAGTACCATGCAATATACGCGGTAATCTCTCCAAAACACTCGCATTACAACTCCTTTATTTTTCAGTCATTCACTTGTTTTGTTTATCGCTTTATTTGCTACTTTTAGTTCTTTATCATTTTTCAACCAATTTCCAATAAAGTTATAATTAGTTCCTTTTATGTTCTTCCTATTGCCAACTCATTTCAATTCAAAGTTGTACAGCTCTTCATTATTGAACCTGACAAGTATTTTTCACTAACAAATTGTTTTCCCTTGCCAAATGCACACATTTGAAACTTTTAACCTAGGTTTAGTTATGCTTAGAACATAAGAGAACTCTTTGTTAGGAGATTTGTGTCCTATCTCCTCATTTCACTCATAAAACAAGAATCAAAAGTTGGCCTCTGAAATCAACATCACAGCTAAGTTCTCTTAGCTAATTAGTCAACCGATCCCCTTTCAGAAATTTTCACCAACAATAACACAACTACATGTGATGACACGTTATGAAAATGAAATTTCTATGTACCTTTAAATGGTCTTATTGTCATCATATACCTTTTTCAATTATTTTATGAGAAAAGTAATTTTATTTTATTGCCATGATAATTCAAAGGTGGTGGACCCAAGTTGTAAACAAAAATAAAGAAAAGGCAATGTGAATGACAAGAAACTTTGTAAGTTTGTAACAACTTTCGAATGGCATCAACAGATTTTAAAAACCCAAAAAGGACAGATTACCTTAAGAAAACAAATATTTAATATGATCTATTAAAGAAATATTTAAATTCAATTATTTGATTTTAAAATTGGATGTGTTGAAAATTTTAATTAGTTCTCATATACTTGTTTTATAAACTATAATGACACATGAAATTTTGCTACTGGCCATAAAATATTTTTGTGCTTCATATCATTGCTAAAATAATCTATGATATAAATATAGTAGTACATGCACTAAGTAGTTCTTTGAGGTTTGATAATATTTTGCTCAAATTATTTTGATAATTCTTTTATTACTAACTTTAATTGAGACTTTCATGCTTGTATAATATTATTACTCAATTTATTTGTTCTACTACCAAAAAAAATGTTTCAGATAAATTAAAGGTATGGTTAAAGATTATTAAAAGAAAATTTGTTGAACGAACATTGTTGTATCATAAAAAAAATATCTACCACATATTATTTTAAGTTTAATTATACTTTTAGTCCCTTCTGGTTTGCTCATTAAGCAATTTCGTTCCTCTTGTTTCAATTAAATCAATGTTGCTCCTCTCATTTATTTATAAGAATTATTATCTTTTCTAGGATTAATTAAAATGATATTATCTTTTGATTATTAAATAAAGAAATTAAAAAACATTAAATACGTTGAAAGCTAAATTTTGTGAACTGACAAAAAAAACTACTAGTTACTTTCAAATACTTTCTTTATCAATTTAGAGGCAAAAAATTGATTTATTGAAATTAAGGAGTACTAAATTACTTTAACAAATATATAGAGAGACAATATTAATCTGATAAAAATTAGAGGAATTAAACTGTTTTCTTGAGTAAATAAAAAATTATAATTAAATAGTAACAGCAGCAGCAGTAGTAGTACTACTAATGATAATAATTTAAAATTAATATTTTAACAAATAAGTTTAGTCAAGTGAAAATATAATAAAAAGAGGTAGAATGTCAACTCCATACATATATTCTTGGTTGACGATTTATTATTACTACGAGAGATATATAATAATGGCTGTTTCCCACATTTCCACTAGACCACTATGGCTTGTTACTCTACGAAAGATGTCATTGCTGATGAAAAAGATATTCTATCCCTCCCACTTTTAGTACCTTTAACTCCTAAAAATTTGTCTTCTTTCTTCTAGTTCTGATAATTAACTAATTAATTATAGGCATTCTTTAACTCTTATATCTTCTTTTTGAGTTCAATTACTATTGTTATTTATATGTTTTCAAAGAATCTACTATATATATATATATATATATTTGGTTCAAATCATGTAATAGCTAGTTTTTGCATGCTCAAGATTCTTTTTCATCCTCACACATATAAATGTTAATTCTATAATCTCTATATTTGGAACTTTTTGCATAGTATGTGAAGCAAGGTCTATTGAAAGGCAAACAAAGGCCAACCCAGAAACTAGGTGTTAGAGATCTTTCGAAGGAGGGACAATCACAAGCACAAGCTCTTGCACCAAGGGGATTGAATTCGCATAGCATATGCTACTGCGAAGGTTCTATTGGTTTCTTTTTCTTAATTGAGCCAACTTATATTGGCATGTTATAGTTAGCTTTAAATTATTGTTGGAGTGTTAAATTTCAAAAAATAATCGCATATTCATCAAAATATAAATTATAGTAATATAAATTTTTCAATATGAAAAAAGTACAATATAATATATTTTTCCTTTGCAAGGTCAAGTCTGGGTTGTGGGAATGGAAAGTAACATAATGAAAAGGAATATAAAAAAGATAAATGAAATGGATAGAAAATGATATTTTTATCTTTATTTTAGAAAAAATAATAAAAAAATAAATGTTATTGAGTATTGATAATAAAATTATAATAAATATTTTACAAAAGCCTCGCTCACCCTCTCCTCACGAACCAAACGTTCCCTTGTGTCCCCTCTATAAATTACAAGGCTTTGCCCTCCATTCTATCATGACCATGATCGCCCAGTATAGTTGTACTACTACTTATGGCTTCCTTCAAGTTAAGAAAACTCTTCGAAAAGCGTCTGAGCTGCACAGATGTGAAGCATAGATTGTCTATTCCGACAAAAACACTGCAATATCTCCCACCCTTTGGAGCATCCCACTGCATTAAGCTCCCAGTCTACTACACTGTCAGGAACGAACTGAAGCATCGTCAGCTTCGTTGTGATGTTCGGAGGAAGCAGAAATACAGGAAGCCAGTGTTAGAAGGAGGCTGGAAGCAAATTGCTCGAGATAAAGAGCTCAGAAAAGGTGACTACCTCTACTTCTATATAACGTGCAATGGTACTTACAGTGTGGAAGTGGAGAGAAGTATAAAATTAATGGGTAAGAATCTTGTCACCAAACTTACATAAACATCACCTGGTGCATGTGTGCTTTGTGTGGGAAAGAAGAAGAGAAGACCCTGCTCAAAGCCGCCAAAGCATAAAGCTAGCAAGCATGGTTATAATGATGGCTGTGTCACATATTCATCGTGACAGTATCTGCACCTCTTAGAATAATATCGTGTGTTTCCGTCGGTTTGGTTCTCATTATATAATTTGTAGGGCCAACCAAGTAACTAAATTCCTGCAGTTATGGTTTCAAGTTTCAACTGTTGTCCGGGGATCGATGCTCCCTGTGGGCAACATACAAAGCCTAACTGTAAAATATTATTATATGAAGTTCATGCGGTTTGAAGCTTTGATGATGCTTAGCTTGATGTCCTTAAATTATAATATAGTGTGTTATGGTCATCTCAGGCCTCAGTCTTTCTTTAAATTATTACTTGTGAGGTTCAGGACGTGTAACTTAGTATAATATTGCTTCTGTGACTAGCTAGCTAGGGTAAATAATAAATATGATATACTCAGAAGTTTACACTCTTTCCACTTTGATTCATCTTTGAGCTAGTGGAATCGTGATATATCAGTTCTTTGGTTTTGCAATCACATCGATTCAAATTTTTGTAGTATCTATCTATATACGTATATTTGATATATAGTACTGCTCTTCAAGCATATATTCAACAGTTAGTTCAGTTTAGTAGAGAAATTAAGGTGGCAGACTAAGATGCCGTACAGAGTAAAAGTTAGAGGCACGCATTTTTCTAGAATTTAAGAGGGCTACCATGGACCAATAGTTGAGAGTTGAACCCCACCAGCCTATCAAGAAACCCAGGCTGCTCTACTCTAATCCTTTTACAATTTGGAACAGCCTAAAGACAATGAATGATTATAATGATGATGATATAGCTATTATACATATATGCAATTGATTTTTAAAAATATCTGAGAATAAAATTGAAAGAATAATGTATATTTCAAATACAAAGAAGAAAAATGTCACCAATTAACTTACTTTTATATTAATAGTTTTTTTTAATTAAAATAAAGATATCTTTAAATTTTGTCCAGTTTAAATTTCTTTTTCAGATGTACTTTCTTACATTGACCTAGTGTATTTCAAATGTTATTGTCATTATGCTTCTCCATATAAATAAAACTTATGTTATTAGAAAGTGATTCTATCTCTTTTCCAAGAAAGTGATACTATCTTTTCTTACAAATGAAGCTACTTTTTGGGAGGCCAATAGTATACTATATATTAAAAAATATTTCCCTACTTTTAACCCAACATAATCAAATCAAACCTGCTCTCAATTATTTAACGGGGCAAAAATGTAGATTCATGATGGCTTAGTGCATAATGTGCTTTCTCTTAATATATTCCTTTATTATGGGTAAAACGTATTTTTTTTTCTTTGTTAAAGTAAAGGTTAATTAATGGATGAATTGTCCTCGTATGCAATTTTCAATTTGGGGTAAAGCATGAGGCCAATTTTGCCTTTTACATATGTATTTAAACACGCCTACTGTCTTGTTCTTTATTTTTGTGAGTGATGATGTTATGAATTCAGAAATATTATATATTTTAATTATGATAAAATAGTTATTAAATATAAAATATTTTATCAAATAATTATTTAAAATATTAACTTATTTAATAATCAATAACTTTTAATAAGATTAATTTGATTTTTGTGTAATTAATAAGTATAATTATAACAATAAATAAAATAAAATATTATTTTATATTTAGTAATTATTGCATCGTAATTAGGGAATATGGTATTTCTGAGTTTATAGTATCATTATTCCATTTTGTGCAATCTATTTATTAAGTTTTTTTAATATAAAATTTTCATCATTTGACTAAAAAGTTATAAAATATAATTTAACTAATAATTTTTCTGAATTAATTAGTTATTCCATGACCATTAACGTTTGGTAATATGAATTGAGGAAGAGCTTATAGCTAGGAAGAGATTAATTTGCAATTTTGCAAGACACATCTTCAAGGTTAAAAAATAATAATAATATACCTATGGTAAAAATAATGGATGTTTAATATTTGTGTGGATTGATTTGAATTTGGGGATACACGCTTAAGCTTGCTTCCTGGCTGGCTAATAAATTTGCCTTATAATTTTTTTAAAAAATTAATATATAATGATCTATATATATGTAATTAATATATAATGATCTAGATATATGTAATTTGTTTTCCAGATTTGGATCCATACAAATGGACCAACTGTAAAAGAAAACCTAGGCCATTGCTTCAAGACAAATGCAATGTAGGTACATCTCACTAATTACGCGCTTTATTAAGTTAAACCTCCGCAACACTTGCTAGAAACTTCTGAGTTGACGAACTAAAATTTTTTAGACCCACTTGCATGAATGTGCTTTATCTGGACAAAATCCACATGGATTTGGGTTGATAAGATATTGGACCCACTTTCACACTTTCACAGAAAGAAATGGGTACGTAAAGACAAGTTAATTAAAAGCATACTATCAACTGATTATTTTGCCTTTTCTTTTTTTTTTCAAAAGAGGATTATTTCTTTTTGTTTTCAAACATAGAAGGTTTCAACTTAAAATTTTTTATTAGTTATTAAACTTCTCACAGTTACACCAGATTTACTAATTTAATTCATCATTTAAAAAACAATAGAAGACTAAACCCCACAATTCATGGGTACGGATCGCATGCTGTGCAAAGTAATATAGACTTCAGTCATCTATTTTTTATCAAGCCAATCTATTTGCTTTTATTTTGATCCTTTTTTTATTTTTTATTTATTTTAAAAGAAAAAACATGTATGATGAAAATATTTTTTCAACTTTCACTAAATAAACATCTTTTTTAATTATATATATATATATAATGTTTATTTGGTAGAAGTTAAAATATTATCTTCATTATGTGTTTTGCTTCTTTCAGAATAAAAAATTCAAAATAAAAAAAATCAGCAGTTAAATCAAAATTAAAAAATATTTTAAAAGATATTTGTTTAGTGAAAGTTAAAAGATTATTTTTATGTTTTATTTTTTAAAAAAATAAAAAAATAGACAACTGGATAAAAAATAATAGCTGAGATGTATACTGCTTTGCAAAGCAGCAGCTAGTAGCTCAAACAAAGGATCCATATTCCACAATTGATACTATTATAAATTCTAATTTTCCATTATACCTTAATAAACCATAATTGACCAATGTACTAATAGAAAGGTAATAGATAAATACCAAAGTGGACCTCATTGCCACTATACGTCGTGAAATAGCCTTCCAAGATATTTGGCTGATCGTATTAGGCAACAGTGGAGTCCTATTCATCCCAACTCTCTTAGCAGCTTATCGTACACTTACCTACAATAGAATAATGCTCGTCTGAGGGTCCAAAACCAAGTAGTCGTCGACAAACGCATGCTAGCACTGCCCCATATTCGAGCCTCTCGGAGTTTATAGGTGATTTTCATCTTGAAAAGATAAGAATACTATGAGATGAATTGGATAAGATCGGAAAGCCTCATATATATTGTTGAAGAATTACAAAAATTTCTTGAAGAAGTAGAGTAGAGTTTTATACGCTTAGTAAATAAAGTATAAAATCACAAAACTGAAAAGTTGTATATTCTTCCTAAAGGCATAAGATTTAAATACAATTTCACTCCACATATTGCTAAAGAATTGCAAATATAGACAAACTTTTTTTTATCTCAAATGACTAGTATAATTTAGGTATTTTGAGAAGTTGGCTTAATTAGTTAACTAACGATTATGTTTGTCAATAATCTTCGAAACACACTATTTATCCCTTAGTTTTTGAATTTATAATTTCTAGAGGATTTTTTAATATGCATAATAAAACTAATCTTATATAAACAATTAATCTCGAAAACTAAACTCTTGAAAATAAACATGAATTCTAACTAGCTAGAAAAGGATTTTCCTAAATTAATTAGTATTAGGTAGCTAGAAAGGAATTTACTTATAAAGACTAGCTAGCTAAGACTAAAAATCCTTATAATAATCTTCTAAAATAACCATAAGTTTAACTCAAAGAAAGGATATAAGAATTAGCCACAATTAACTAGAAAAATACTAAGGGTTAGGCAAATTTTACTAAATTACACTTATAATCTCCATCCTATGATTGTAGACTATCTAGACATAATTTAAGACATCTATAAGAACTTGATTATCAACCTAAAATAGTCTTTATCTAAGTATGGCAGATTTGGATAGCACCTTCAAAGAGAAACTCTTACTTTAAAGCTATGAAAATGAATCTAAACCTTTCCAAATCTTTTTGATTTTCAACCATAACTTTATACCACTATTCTTAATACCTTTTAGCACCAATTTGGCTTAAGCATCATCCCTAAGGTTTGGCTAAAATAATCCCTAAAGACCAAGCAGCCATTCACACCCAAAAATCATATAAGACTAGAAACATTTTAACTCAATTAAAGCCTCCAAAAAAAGAAACCAAAATCACCCTAACATAACATGGTTTTAAGCTTAGCTTTATCTAACTTCCTTAGACACCTAAAATTATTATTTACTCTAGCAAACCAAGCTAACACAATTGTTGTAAAGTACTAACAATAGAGATAGTCATATTTGAAAAATATTCATAGACAAACCAACATTTAAGGTTTTAAACAATGTCAAATCAATAAAAGTTCAAGTCTAAACCCTTTCTTTCTATCCTAGCATATGAGAACAAGTTTAAAATCTCAAAACTTCACCATTAGCTGGCCTATACAGCCCCCAAACTAACTAAACAACAGCATTCCCAAAATACACACACACATGCACGCATGCGCGCACACACACACATCCTACAATGTGATAGAAAAAGTGTAATGACATGCCACTTTGAGAGCTAAAACCATCCTAATTCCTCATAATTTTAAACTAGGTACTTCACTAACTTTTTAACCAAATTATGCCTAATGTTTTAACTCCTAAGCCATTGAAATGTTAACTTAAAATAGACCCAAAACATGGTCAATAGAATCTGTGACGGCAACAAAAATTTGACAGCAAAATGCAATATGAAAAGCCCCTAAGTGCTACCAAAAATCCATAATACATCTCCTAGATTCACATAACCACTTGGAGCAGGTTTTAAATATATATTTAAGTTTGTCTAAGCCTCTAAACCTTCATAAAAATTGATGGAATAAAAAGTGACCACCCTAAACCTCATTTTCACTTACTTTCAAAGCCTAGATTTAACTTAAGCCAATAACTTGAGTTTCACATATCCAAATGTTGCTATTGAGCTCCAATTGACCTCAAACGTCTTTTAAGCATTTCATTCCACTAAATAAAATTTGCTCAAGTATAAAATCCCAAAAATCCTACCAAATAGTCATGGTGATCTCTTAGCCTCACACTAGTCCACTTTTTATGTCATAAATGGCTCAATCATGGCAAAATGGATTTACCTCTTGGCAAATTTGTCCAAACATGTTTTAAATGGCATGTGTAGCTATTATAAACCACCAAGACTCAAAGAAATTGGTAAATAACAAAATTGGTAACTCAAAACCTATCACAAGCCTAAAACAAGCTATAAACTTATGGAATAGTACTTTAAGCATCTAAGTAACAAAACAATTTCTTTCATCATATAATTAAAATCTTGGATGGTTGTATACATCATTCAATAGTAATAGAGTCAAGTATGTCTTTATACAACAAAATTCATATAAAGTTCTATTACAAAAGTATCCTAATTTGACATTTGTTCTTATACATGTTTCAACCCTTAAAAGTAGGCCATAGAGCCCATCTTGAACATATGAGTCATGTATATACATCACAAAGGTTATATTTACATCAAAAGATACTATATACAACCTCCTGCACTTAACTTGCAACCTTGATCAAATCTTAGGTTGCTTCTCAAGTCTCTTGTTGGAACTCTCTCCTAAAATTATGAAAAGTTTCCCCCCAAAGGGGTGAGATATGTCTCACAATGGTTGCGTTACCTTTCAAGACATATTTTACAAACAAAAATGCATAAAGAACTAGAAAGGAATGCAAAAGAACATCAATAGTAAATATGGGATATTTAATTGTATATAAAGTTCTCATATAACATCATTTACTCATAATTGTCATGCTTTTCATAAGCATCATAGAACTCATATGGCTAATTACCACAAGAATCTCAAAACATACATTATCACCATAAAAATAGTGTGGGGAACGAATGGCCTTCTCAACCCAATTTTATACATAACATTGATTTAAGGTGAGGAATAACCTTTTCACCATGACACATATGTCATTGTCAATATGGAGTAAAGAGGAATAACCTTCTCACCCGTATTCAATTGTGAGCATCAGCAAATGGGGAGGAATAACCTTCTCACTCAAATCATCTCATAAGCAATCAAATAGCAAAGTAAAATCATAAACATGTATCACACATACCAGTTAAAGGAAAATATACCAAGAAAGGCAAGCAACTACCTAGAAGACAACTCAAAAGGATACTTAACTAGTCTCTAGCAAAGTAGATCTTACAACAAGCCATAAGGATATCTAGATCTAAACATAAAATATTTAGTCATCAATTTGTATCCATATTTTCAAAACTTTTTTCATTAACTCTCATCTTATATAGTTAACATTTCAATGAATAACTAATTTAAAGGAACTGAATAGTAGGAGACATTAGGAAATTCCTCTTTCCTTTTATAAAAATGACAAACTTGGTAGGATAGCATTATTCTATGTATTACACAAGAAGGTAAGCTAGATTAGAGCCAACACCTACAATCTCCACTTACTCCTATGCACTTGAATAATTGCTCAAGATTATATATATTTATCAATAACATACTCGATACTAATCATACAATATACTTCACAACATAGAGGTACACTTAACTTTCCAATACATTACAATCATACTCGATATTTCTTTTACACATCTTATAATTATGAACACACTATTATAAAACTAAATAACATGATCTATCCTCTTCTCCTAATTAATTGCTCCCCTGGTCATCTCTGCTTTTCTCTTGTGCTCTACTTTTCTTTACCTGGTATGGGTTAATAGGGAATGAAGAGGGGAGTGAGATTCTAAGAAGAATCTTAGTAGCATATTTCACATTCAGTGCATACATCAAGTCTCCCAAGTATAAGGAATACAAGTGTACATATAACATAACTCATGAAATACTAAGACTAACATTTACATACTTGCTCAATCAGTCAGTGGCCATGACTCTCAAAACATAAATGAACTCTACTTTACTTAGGAAGATCTATTATGCTCAATTCCCTCTTTAAGCATCATCAATACTATAACACATACTAAACAAAGCATATTACATCAAAATAACTCAAACAAGCAAGCATAGCGTTATAAAACATGTCATAATACACAAGCATCCAAATAGTCAAGGCAACAAGAGTGCTTACAAAGAAGGAAGAGATGCTACGTGGAAGATGGAGAGTTGATCTTAAACTTCTTACTTTGCTCTTGCTTGATCTAACTCTCTTCATTTGTCTCTTTTACTTGGCCTTTATTAGCTTAATGTGCTACTTCTTGGTCTTTTTGCCCAAAGACTACTTTAACTATTTCAACATGCCTAAAATATCATATTAAACATGAAAAATAGGTAAACAATGCATATTTAAGCTAACTTGCTCATATACCCCTCAATTATCCTATATATCATATATTATAATTTAAGTTTAAAAATGTATAACTTTGACTAGACACCTTCAAATTAGGAAAATAATACATTTTTCGAAAGCTTATAATATATACTTTCTACTATAAGAATCTTAGATTTAATTGAAGTCATTTGGTCTCCCAAAAATTGGAAAACAATGGCTAGTTCCTTTTACAAGATAGTTTTCTGACGCTAACTTTTGGAAATTCATAACTTTGGGTAAAAGTGTCCAAATTGGCAAACTAAGACTTGTTAGAAAGCCCTTGATGTGCTCTATCTATTGTAAAATTTTTAAATTTAAACTAGATCATTTGATTCCTAAAAAGGGTCAAAATTGAAGGCTGTCTAAAGACCAAAATTGATACAGGATAGCTTTTTTAGGGCAAATTTTGAAATTCATAAAATATTCTGTACTAATCCCAAAATTACAAACTATGTCTCTAGGATGTCTTATAAATTTCTATCAAGTTTCATGTCCAAATTTGTCCATTAAAGCTTCCATGGGCAAAGATAAATTTTTGGACTTATCATGAGACTATTTGAGCTATTCATAGTTCCAAACTTACTATATTAGCTATTCATGCAATTTTCTTCTTTTGAGTAAATTTCTTAACTAGCAACTAACTCATCTAATTGGTTTCTAACATAAAATATGGCCTACGTCACAAATATAAGTATGCAACTTGTTTTATTTACCAAAACTTCTATCTTGTTATCTTGTACCTTTGGTGGCTGTAATGACCCTAACTTCTAATAATCATAATTAAAGTTAAGTACGCGATTAATAACCATAAATCAAGGTCGAAAGTCATTACAACTAATTGCATTTGAAAAATGTAGGGAAATTTGAAACCTTAATGTTATTAGGGTTATTAACTAGACAACCACAATTATTCGAATGTGTAAGTGAATTTCATTATCAATGAGGAGCCTTTGATTCTTCCATCCATCAATTCCAACTCACAAAATCCTTCTACAAGTGTTTCTAGATCATTCCTTAACATTATCATAAGAGAAACTAAGGTATTTAGGTGAATATGAGAAATTGAGCACCTTCACCACGGCTAAATTCTCTCTTGCCATGACCAATTACTCTCGGGTTCAACTCCTTACACTTTCATAAATTTTGCACATTTTGCCGCTGCCAAATATCCCTTTCGCCGCGGCCAAATACCCTCTAGAACACCCCCAGACTTGTCTCTCAGATTTAGCCGTGGCTAACCTCACTGTTTATCGCGGCTAATTACTTTCTGTTTTCTTCCCTGGCAACTTCGCCACATTTGGCCGAGGCCAATTAAATGTTGGCTGCGGCCAATTACCCTCTGTTACCATTCGGCTAAGGTCAATTAAATTTGAGCTACGACCAATTCTCTTTTGTTCCTATAACTCCCAAGATTTCATCTCATGCTCTCCAATTCCCCCTCTAGCAACACTTTAGGCTACTTTAACTTAGTTTATGAAGATTTAGTGTCTTTCTTTTACCTAATCTACCTAACACATCTATCATTACCCATTCAAAACTCAAATGTGGATCCTTAACCCTCTAGCCACCATAAACCAGTGAGTTCATTAATCAATGATAGCAAAGAGTTCATACACTACTCACATTTCCATTCAAACATAAGTCCCATTAGAAATTCCATACATCACTAGTTTAAGTTAACATCTGATGTATCAAATGATTACAGTTCCTATGCTTGGCAATTCATGATGCAATTCGGCATTACATAAAACTAGTAGTCTAGTTATACGAATATAATCTTAATAAGGTTTCCAAACCTACCTACTACTAAACCACATAATAAGCTTTCATTAATTTTTTCTTTACCACTAAGAGGTCCAGTCCTTGAAAATGTTAGCCCACAATAGGGGTGAGATATACAATCTTAGTAACAAGAGACAAATTCCATATATATATATAGATTAATCAATACAATGCAATTTCATATCATCAATACCAGAACCATCAATTTAATTTACAAATGAACTAGTTGAGTTACCAATGACTATTGTCTCATACCAGCAATCATACACAACATGTTAATGGCCAATAACATCTAGAGAGGTCCGTCCATGGCACCTACTTCATAATGAGCACAATCAGGGCTCAGTTCATCTGGGGTCTGATTATAACCTGGTGCCCGATCAAAGCACATACACGGGTGGCAGTTGCACCATAGCTTCACCATAGACTCACAAAGTCCAATTACAATAACAATTTAAGTAGTCAACTAATCATTTAGTATTTCAAAATTAGGCATGTGTAACAAATATCATATTAATATGAGCATATACATGGAATTAGGAAAATAACCCCGGTTACCTCAATGAAGCCAATTATTATGCCTTTAGCTACCATTATAATTCAAATGCACACTAAACCTAAAACAAGTATAGTCATAATCATTTCTAGCAATAAATCATATATCCAAAAGGTTAAACCACCAATGGCTACCTAAAAATTACTTACCTAGCTTCTTAAAGGGTCAATTGCATCAATTTAAGGTCAAGACATCAAAGCTCATAATGGTTCACTCCCCACATTTTCATTTTCACACATATACAAGCCATGCACCAAAAGTTAATCCGAATGATAAAAATTTGGTACATATATAACACCATAATGACTTAACTCTAACTAATCTCCCTCTAGGCTTGATTCCATATGATTTCCAAAGAACAAGTATAAATCGTGGCATTTTCATGCTATAAAACGGGGTTCAAACGCTCATAATTTGCCCCGTGGGTCCCGTGAACCCATCAATCACATACTCCACTCAAAATATATTTATACAACTCATACATAGCATCAAAATACCCATAAACCATGGATATGAAGCCAAAAACCAAGAAAATGCAATTTCTCAAATGAGCCCAAAAGTCAAATTTTTGGCTAACTTTGGAAAATCATAACTAATTCTAAAAAAATAAAAATCAAGCAAACCATAGCTCTCTGGAAAGCTCTAGATGTTAACTTCACACTAAAAATAATGCCTAACCACAATATCAGAGTTTGGACCATGTTTGACATCAAAAAAGATACAAAGGTCCAACTATCCTTGGTACTGATGTAGCTTGTTGTCATGAACTTCGAAAATCCATAACTAATTCCAAACAAATATAATTTAGGCAAACAATACTAATTTGAAAAGCTACAGATGTTAACTAGAGGGTAAAAATAAGTTCAGATCATTTTAGTAGCCCTTGGACTTTGAAAACTGATGGAACAGTAACGAAGGTCAGATGGCTTCCCTGATACTAACACAGAACTTCAAAAAGTTTTTTCTCCTTCTACAGACCTTCGATTGAGGTGTTTCTAGTTGGTATAGGTCACTGTGGATATCTAGTTTATTCTTATAAAATTTCATGACAATCGGACACCGTTTGGTCCATGAATGACATAGATTTATTGTCAGACCTAGTTGCACAATACAATAACCAAAACCAGAAAATTCTCCAACTTCAACAATTCACCAAATATTCCCTAGACCTCTAAATATTACCCAATTTAGCTTCCCAAGAAACTCTCAATAGGCTTTAGAGGCATGCCAAATTTCATATCAAGAAGAGCTCATTTAGTCATATCTTGATGAGCTCACAAATTTGATAGTTTTGGCACCCAAAATGGTTCAAAGTGGGTCTAAATGGCTTCTCACATGTTCTAACACCTCTTGGGTAAGTTTCAAAACACAAATATAGTATATATGAAATGCTCAAGTGATCCAAATCATCATATATTTCAAATTCACTATGCTACAGGCCAAAATGCACTATTACATACCATTTATAAAAGGGCCAAATTCTACATTTGCATTGTTTTGGCTCTCTACATAGTTCATACATCATTTATATATATTTCTACACTTACTCAAATATTTACATCTCAAAAATAATAAGTACATATCCATTTTGGCACCTCTTTGCAACAAATGAACCAAAATAGCTATACAACTCCCTAAGCATGCTCAACTGGCTCCTTGGTGTGCACTTGCTTCTCCTTGAACTCCACCTAACATGTTAAGATAGGAGAGGGAAGGGGTGAGATTCAAAGAATCTCAATAGCTCATACACTCATTCAAGGAAGCAATCAAGATATATAATAAGTCAAAGCATGCAAACCATTCACAATTACACAACACATGCTTTTCATGCCATGAATTTCATATTAATGCCAAAAATAAGCTCTAGGGTCTTTTGGTCTAGTCTCACCCGAGTTTTTAAGACTTTTGGATTAGTCTCACCCTTGGTTTAGGGACTTTTGGCTCTACCTCACTAGTCTCAAAGGACTTTTGGCACTACCTCACCCGAGTAATTTTCACAACTCAAAACACAAGCATATTGGTACCAATGCATCAAGGCAACATCAAATGGCATGTCTCACAATATAAGTACATACACAAATATACAATGACTATTACACATCCAATAATGCAATAAGAAAGAGTGGAGAACTACCTTATAAGCTAACACAAGCTTTCCCTTTCAATTTCTCTTCTTCCTTCTTAGTCCCGCAAGCACAACTAGATGAAGTTGTTTCTCTTGAGCCTAGGCACATCAAAGAGCATGAAATTACTCTCTCATAACTCAAATAAACACTCATAAGCTAGGGGGCTCTTCATCAAGGCAAACCCCACTAAATATGTAAGAACTAGGGATTCTCTCTCTTTAGAATTCCACTAACTCTCCTTCCTCTCTCAAGCTCTCAAGAAAGGAAAGCAAAGAAGAAGAAGTGAAGATACATAAGTTCTAGCCTTCTTCAAGAGTAGTTTCCCACTTTCTCTTTTCTGAACCAAGCCTAAAACCCAACTAATTGAATAACCAAAACTGTAGAAAGAGAGGGCAAAGAGAGAAGAACAACATGCTAAGAAGAAAAGCTATGAAATCTCAAGCCATGCTTACCTTTTTCCTTATTCTTCCTTCCTTCTCTTGGTCTCTCTCTCTCTCTCTCTTCTCAGCCCTTTTCTCTCTTTTGGGTCGAAGCTTAGGTCGGTTAAAAGAGAAAAAATTAATTAGGACGCTTTAAGAAGTCAAATTCTCTTTTTTTCATGCTTTTCCGGACTAACCCTCGCTATAGCAAAGCATAACCCTCTCTACGATGAGCACGTATCAGTCCCAGACCCTTATTTTTGCTACAGTGCGCGCTATGGCGAGCAGCTCCCTAGTTTTTGTATGAGATGCTCGCACTTGCTATAGCGAAAAGGCACTCTCGCTATAGCTGAACCCTTTCTCGCTATAGCGAATAGGCATATTTGCTATAGTTAGGCCATTTCTCGCTATAGCTAATAGACTTAGAAAATTTCAAGATTTCAAAAATTTTCAGCTTCCTTTTTTTTTCTTTTCTTTTTTTGGTTGTTACAACATACATCTCATAAAAAGAAAGAAATCACTTACCCATACATCTAAGAGGTTGAATGAACTGAGTTGAGTCTCAACTATCAAGAACACACCATGAGACATTCCCAAATTCGGATTTGAGTCATCAAGCCCAAAAAATTCAATTTTTCACCTTCATCTCCTTATAATTTCACACAATAGCAGAACCCATTATGAAAATCAACCCTTAGTGACATTTTCCAACAAAATAATATATAAAATGGAAGGGAAATGCTTACCTAATCATCCCTTTAACCTTCAACTTCGAAAATCTTGTAACAATCATCCAAAAACCAGATTTCATCCTAAGAAGAGATGAAAATTCTCCAAATGACACATCAATCGGACCAAAATGTGGAGGAAGATAAGAGGATCAAGTTATATAGAACCTACCTTGGCTAAATCTCCCTCAAAAAGTGCAAATCTGAGCCAAAATGTTGAGAAACCTTAGCACCTTTCCTAACATGCGAATTTCTTCTCTTGCCTTTTATGTTTTTTGCTGAATAGAGAGGGAGGCTGCTGAACCTTTAGGGTTATTAGGGGGAAATGGGCTAACTCATTAGCCCAAGGTCCACTTAAGCTCATTTCTAGTCATTGGGTCATTGCTTTATGATATGGGTTGCAGAAACTCTTGGGGTTAGGGATGAATGTGCTGACCCAAAGGCCCAATTCCTTGTGGGTTTAGATTTTAATTAGGTTGGGCCATAGATTCTAGAGTTATATGGGTTAAATAAGGGTTGGACTAAACTTCAAGGGTCTATTATTTCAAATGGGCTTATGCTTAACATGTTGGGCCATGATATATGGGTTAATTAGGTTCAAAATGGGTTAGGCTTCCCTAAGAATAGAGTTAGGTCATAATTAGATGAGACTAGACCTTTAATAATGTTCTTGACACACATAATTTAATCATAGGCCCAAGTCACATTTAAATCCATAAATATTATCATACTTCTTCAAAATGGTCTAAGTAATAATTATTATGTTAAGATACTCAAATTTGTCATTTTTCTTGAACCCTCTCAATAATTTCATAACCCCTAAATAATTACTAT
>JAIUCV010003465.1:0-27761 GCA_026724425.1 Erythrophleum ivorense
TTTGTTTGTTTAAGTTATTAGATGTTATGTTATGATAAAGGAATGTGATTTAAGATCTTGCCCCTTATGTTATGGATTTGTTGATTGGCCTTCAACAATCTAGAAGTTGATTGGCCATCAACTCAAGTAAAAGAGAGACCCTTTGCAAGTATAAGATTGCATATGGAAAGAACCAATACAAGTTACCCATTTTGTTTTTATAGGATGGCAACTTGGAGAACCAATTTAAGTCCTAGAAAGTGACTTATACATAGCACGTGTTATCCAATTCCAATGTAAGCTAAACACTTATAGAACAATATTTTGGTTTCCATGCATCGGAATATACTTAAACTGGTTTAAATTATTTGAAAATGATTAAGGATAATTGAAAACCCTGAAAGTACTCATACTTGCATTTCTATGTTTTTATGAACTATATGAACTATTTGGGTTTAATAATCTTACCATAATTTGATATCAATTTCCAAAACCTTATAGGTGAAAGAGGCTAAGGTAGGAAAAAGGAGTTAAGCTTAGTTAATCATTTTTATATTTCAATTAGGATGTTTATCTAGATTTCATGTAAATTATGATGTAATGGACATATGGATATTTTGTAAGAAATATAAGTTCATGTTATAAAAAATGATGGTTTGTGGAAAATGATGATTATATGATGCTAACCAAGTGCACATTCTATTGTACTTAGTTTTGAAATGATGGGAAATAGTTTACTATCTAAATCAAATGAATGGTAAAAATAAGAATGAAAAGGGAAAATTTTTCTTTCAATGTCCAATTAGTTTTCAATTAACTAGTTCTCATTTCTAGTTAACTAATTCCTAATTTTAGTTCATTGGTTGTTAGATTATGGTAGATTTGAAATTGCCTAGTTTAAGATATAATTAACTAATTGCGATTCCAATTAACTAGAAGTCCTAATGCACTAGTTTTAAAGGAGTTTTCATGAAAATTCCTTTGAGTTAATTCAAAAGACTCTTCGGTAACTCAAACTAGGCTTCAGGTGACTTAGAACCCCCATACATTTTAAGATTATAATATAAAATTTCTTTTGGCTTGAATCTTGATTTCTCCAAGCTCCTCTCTTCAAATCCGAACTTTCCCTTGAATATCTCCCTTGAATCAGATTTATAAACCTCATTTTAATCCAAGGAAAGAAAGGAGAATGAAGGAGAGGTGGTGGAGGTGGAGAAAGGCAAGGAAAATTGACATGAAAACATACCTTAAGCTTGGCTTTCTTCCTCCTTCTTCTTCCTCTCTTGGGCACCTCTCCCTTAGGGTTCTTCTTCTGATTTGGGGCTGAACTTGGTCGTGCATAATGAGGGGAGAAGAAGGGCTCATCATATATATAGGTGGGAGGAAGTTACACTTTTCAAAATTTGCAATTTTGCCCTTTGTTCTTGGCATTTTTGTTTCTCCTTCGTTTTAGCTCCTTTTTTAGAACCATCTTTTCTATTATAAAATTTAGGTTCCCAATTTAGTAAAATGCCTTTGGAATCACTCAAATTGGAGCTAAAACCTTCCCGAACGGATTCGTCAAAGTTCGGGCACACCGACATTGGAAAACATCCACCGGAGGGGATTTAACTGTCCTGGAGCTTCCCATGGTTTTTAGGGCCTTTAAGAACCCCAGAGAACTCAAACTTTCATTTAAAAAGCCCTCCTGTGTGAATTCCAAAAAATACTCAAAATTACGAAAATGCCATTACGTTTCGTAGGCTTTTCGTGAGAAATTGTTTCTTCATTCTAGCTCCATTTTTCTTTCCATCTGAGCCTGGGATTCTCATATTTAGGAGTCTAGAATGCTTCCCAAAACCTTAACTCCATCATCTTGGGGGACTTCCTTTTGTATCCGGTAAGTTTCATTCGTTAACGGAGAAACTGTACATTATGTTTATCACGTTTCCTTTGGTTTTCAGGGAACCGGATGTTACAGAATGGCAATGTAAAACATGTGTAATCTTGTGTATGGCATGGGATGAGAGAGTGAGTTTTCAATTTTTGGGTTTATATACCTTTGAGACAAGTTTAGAAGGTCACTTTGGTGCATTCCCAAGTGATCAAGTGGCCATGGTTTCCTTAAAAGTAATTTTAGACCATTTGGACCCCTTTGATGACAAAAAACAAACATTTCATAACCCAATGTCAAGATCTAGCCAAATGAATGAATTTACCCATGAAATTTGTCACACACATAGATCTTATCTAGAGTTTTTTGAGAAGCTAAAGACCAGATTATTTGGAGCTCTGTGAAATTAATTATAAATTTTTAAAGTTAGCATTTTTATGCTGAACTGGTGTAGACACTATCCATATGATCAGAAACTTGGGCTGTCTCATTCATGGGTCAAATGTGTCTATGTAACACCATGTATTTCTAGCTTATTCCATACTATCTCTATGTCTCATGCCATAAATTCCATGAATAGACAAGGAAAAATGATATTAAAATAATGCATTTCTTAGCTTGCGTTGCATATAAATTTTTCATTCGGTGTTCCGTTGACCATATAAGCTCATGTATCACATTTTCATATTTAATTACATGGATACAACTCATTTTCATCACTAAAAGTGGCCTACAACTCGTGGAAAGCAAAGGGAAGCATAAAATACATAGTTGCATTTTTAGCCAGAATTCTCCCTTTTCTGTCATAAATTTTGGAAAATCATAACTAATTCTAGAAAAAGTGAAATCATGCATTTTTGGTCATTTTAGAAAGATAACATGTCTACTTTATTCTAGAAATATTTTCAAACCATGAAACGCAACATAAAAGACGTTTGACATTCAAAAAGATCTAGAGGCCTGGCTAGCTACTGGTACTGTCGCAACTTTCTGCTATAAGCTTAAGAAATATCCAATTAATTCCAAAAAATTCTAATCGATGCAAATGATACCAATCTAGAAAGCTATAGATGTTAAATAGAGGGTAAAAATAACTCTAGACTAGTTTAGACACGCCCAGGTCTCGAAACCTAATCAAATAGTACCTGAGATCAGTTTAAGCACCTAATATTGGATAGAAATTTTAAAAATTTATATCTCCCTTTCTAGACATCCAAATGAGGTGATTCTAGTTGGTACAAGTCATTGGGAATGTTTAGTTTCTCTCCATAATATTTCATATCAATTGGACATCATTTGCCCCCTGAGTGATAGAATCTAATTTTGGACCAGTGTGAATAGTACCATGAACCAAAATCATAATTTTTCCCAACTTTGAAATTTCATCAAATATTCCATAGACCTTCAAAAATTGTATACTTTATCTTCCTAAAAAGCTCTCAATAAGATATAATTGTATGTCAAAATCTCAAGCCAAGAAGAGCTCATTTGGACAAAAAGTGGTATAGGTTTTCAATATGGTCAATTTTGCTCCATATTAGATACCAAGTGTGCCCAAATGGTCTTTCTTGGTGTTTGGCACTTCTTGGGCAAGTTTAAAAGTATGAATATGACTTGTATGAACTGCCCAAGTGGTCCCAAACCTCATGCATCTCAATTTGGCCTCTCCATTTCCATTATTACATATAATTCCGTAACGTCTAGCCATTCCATACTCAAATTGCACTATACCATTCATACAACATTCAATTTCATTTGTACATGATGCATTAACATAATTAAATATGTTCATAATATCATAGAACATATACAACAATAATTTACAATACTTGCTACTCATATGGCCTTAAAGAAGCTAGATTCATGCATTTTGTTGTCAATCTCTTATCTTCCAAGGTGTTGGCTCCCATTACCTTGTTCTCTTGATTCACCTAGCATGTTAGAACATTGGAGAGGAGGGGATGAGATTCAAAGAATCTTAATAGCTCATCTCCCATTTCAACCATGCATAAAGTATGCAAAACCATGTCTCACAAATGCATGCATGGGCATATTAACATGTGCAATAATTCAAGAAGCATTCTTGGCATTTGAAAAAGTCATACATAACATACATAAGCTCACCAAGTAAGTGGATTAACCTCACCTATTCACTTGTGGATTTTGGACTTGTCTTACCCATTCTTTAAGAGGTTTTTAGACTCAACCTTACTCTTGGGAGTCAACTTCACTTTTGGAAAACTTTTTACTGTCTCAACCAACTTTAAGAGTTCTTGGCTCATCCTCACCATGGCTAAGAGTTCTTGGCTTCTTCACACTTAAGCAAACCAATGCAAGCACATAAAATATCATTTGAATGCATAAAACATCATCATGGTACCATGGAATAAAAGTTTATGCTAGAATACTTTTCATAACTCAAAACATATATACGCACATTCAATGATAATGTAAGCACACATTCATGCATGAGAAAAGGTGGAGAGAGCTACCTTGCTTACATTTACACACTTTTTCCTTAAGCGTTAAGTCCTCTCCCTTGATCTCACACACCCAAAAAGGTGAAAATCATTTCTCTTGGCCTAGACACATCATACGAAAGCTAATTATACTCTTAAATTACATTCGGCCACACATTCATTAAAAAAACTAGGTGACTCATAAGGCTCTTTTATGGTTCCATAATGCACTTAATGAAGCAACCTTAAAAAAATATCATCTTGGCTCCATTTTATCTATTCATTTATGATTCTTGACTCCATTTAAATCCCTTAGAGTTATTACACAATTAAATCAAAGAGCTTAGCTAGGTATTGCTTCTTTAAGCCATAATATGGAACATATAAGACCATCTCACTTTTTATGGTTTCTAAAATTTTTTTAAGGCTTCCTCTCATACTCTCCTATCATACATGACTCAAAAATAAGCTTAGAACAAATTAAAACTACCCCTAGGTGCCATTTCTACTCTAGGTCGAAGCATATACTCTTCTTGGCATCCTGGGAGTTTCTTTGCTTCCTTTGATGGGAGAATCATATAGGAAGCTCTCTTAGTGTTTTAGGAACTCATATGAACACTTAAATATCATAAAATATGACTAGAGTTTATGGTGGAGCTTAAGATGTAATCAAAACCCTAAATTTCATAACTTGTGTTCTTGATAAATGCTAATTTTTATATGTTTTTATCCACATTTATTATTGATTTTAATGATTAATTTGAGCTTAATTGGATTTTTTATGCAATATTTGAATTTGTGGTTAATTTTGAAAAATAATACAATTTTGAATTAATTAGGAGAATTTTTGGATTTAAATTTCTAATATTCTATTCTCCAAAATTCTTTGATGATTAAATATTTTCAATCCTTAAAAAATTTATTAATCTTATGCAGAATTTTTGGGCAAGTAAATTGAGAAATTAAAGTGGATTAAAGGAAAAGATTGGAGCATAATTTTATTTCTATTAATTTCTGAATGGCATGTTTGTAATTAGTTAATTAGGTCTCCATTTTTTATTTGCTGGCAGAAAAGTCACGTGGAGGGCTGGAGGAAAAATCGAAAAAGGGAGCTGGAGGCAGATTGATTGGATTCCATTCGAACTTCAGAGGAAAGAACGCCGAAAGAGAAGTGGAGGCTGCTGCTTCTTTTATCTTCTTGACTACATCGAGAGATAGACGCTGCAGCTGCAGAGGGAGGCTTCTTTCATTTCGTTGGTGGCTGGATATCATGCAAAAGAGAAGGACGCTTCTTTCTGGCTGCTGTTCCATTCATTCCTCACCTTCTCCTTCTCTGTACTGGATGCAGAAACACTGGAAGAATGTGCAGCAGCTGAAGGGAGGACGCTGGACTGGGCAGAGGGGTGAGACGCAGAAGAAGAAAATGCACTAGGAGGATGAATTTAATTGCTGCATTACCCTTTGACTTCTGGTCAATGTTCTTGAGCAGAGGAGACGAAGGAGAGTAAGAGTTGCATGGGAGAAAAGGAAATAACGTGAGAACAACGTGAATAGAGAAAGAAGTTCGAGCTTGCATGGGACATGAAAAACAAATGAGGCAGTAGCAAAAATGAAGCCGCGTTCTGGTGCCTTGAGCAGATCACGTGGAAGATGATTATTATATTCAATGGGGCCCACCTTATATATATACACATGAAGAGGCTACGAGCATTTGGAATGAGAGGGTTGAGCACGTGGAATCATTAAAAGAAATCACGTGAGAAAGCCATCCATCATATTGAAGCCCGTCATTAAGAATCAGGTTATTAAGAATTCAACCATTCATTCATTGAGATACCACATTCATGCCGTATTCCATTGGCAGTAGTCCACCCTTCGTCCACCACGCCATATTCCATTCCACGCCATCTCCTCCATTCCCATTCCATCTCCACTCAAATGAAGATCTAATCCACCTTGAGGCTAGTTAGGAGGAAGATCCTTGGAGAAGCTTGAATCCATTGATTAGAAAAGGAATTTTGTGGCTAAGATTCATCTCTTTCTACACTTTTCCCTATCTTGTATTTTCTTAGTTAAGATTGTATTAGATTGGAGAATTGTATTGTTTATAATTAGTGGCTAGTTAGACATTAATTAGGAGATTGTTTTTGTTTGATTAATTGATTGAATCAAGTTCTGAATTTTTCATTATTTTCTAATTTCCCATGTGTGCCTCGAAGGTGTTCGATGAAATGCATGAATGAAATTATGTGTTTGAATGTTAAACTTGAGAATTCCTTAGTGTTTAGTTGGTTAATTAAACATTTTTGGATAATGATTCAGAGGCTAATTAATCAGTTAATCAATCAAATTGGGTGTTCATTGATCTTAAAGACAAGAATTAACGATTTAATGCGGGTTGAGGTTTCAATTCAACATTAGATTGTTAATCTCTTGATTCTTGCGTGGTAACTCAAGATACAATTGCCATGAACACAATTAGGGATTCTTAGACTAGAAAAATCACAATTGGATTAGGATAAGGATAGTGGATACCAAGGGACGATTCCAAAGCTAGTCACAAGACCATTCTTCACCCACGATCCATACAATTAGGTAGTTAGTCATTTTAATTCAATTTTATTTTAAATAGTTTAAGTAAATCAAAACCCCCCTAATTTAGGAATTTTTAGAGTCTTTTAATATTTGGAAAACTCAATTAAATATTGAACTCCAATTCCAAGGGAGATTACCTAGGTTGTGCCACTAGCTACATATTTTACCAACCTAGTTTTATTTTGAGGGTTGCATGACGAGCCTCTCAGTTCTCCTTATTTGGCTAGCTTTATTTCTGCGCTAAAATAGAAGTGAGACCTAGGGAGAGAGGCACACAAGAGAAGGGAAGAGGAAGAAGAAAAATAAGGCAAGAAAAGTATTATTTTAATGGAATTTCCTAGTCTTCTCTTTAGTAAAATTGCTCTCCTTCCTCTCCTTCTTCTTTTTATGGATTTATTGATGTTTTTAGTCTATTTTGAGGTCAAACCAGAGGGGGAATTTTTGAATTTGAAAAGGAGAATTCAAGCAAAAGGAATAGCATCCAAGAAAGGCTAGGAAACCAAGGTAGTTTGGCCATTTCCATGCTTCTCCTTCCTTGTTCTTCTTCTTGTGTATTTTGAACTATGTATGGACATCCAAGAGGAGTTGATTTTTTAACCAAACCAAGGATAAATCTTAAGAATTTGAGTGTGAAGAATAAGAATATGCAAAGGAAATAAAGAAAGAACTATGAAATTGTAAGATAGAAAAGCTAGGGTTTTAGTTGTACCATGGTTTGTAAGATGAGTTCTAGCCATAAATTAAGATGTTTAAGAGTTCATATGAGTTTCTAAGACATCAAGAGAGCCTCCTAAATGCTTATCTCATCAAAGAAATTAAAATAACTCCATTGGTGCTCCAAGGAAACATAGCCTCAGCCAAGAAGGGATGGAAAACCTAGGGAGTGTTTTAATATGACGACCCTACCTTCTAATAATTGTATTTATAGTTAAATGCACGATTAATAGTTAATGATCAAGGTTTGGAGTCGTTACATTTTGTTACATTATGAAAATACAGGAAAATTTGAACCTTGATGCTAGAGTCATCATTAAACAACCACAACCAAAACAATGATGCATAAAAGAAATCATACTACCATGAAGGGTTTATGATTCATCCATTCATTAGTTTCAACACACAAAAACCTCCCACAAGTATTCCTATATCATTTCCTAGCATTATCGTTGAAGAAATTGGGATTTCTAGGCTAAGGGTAGGGGTTTGGGGTCTCGCGTCGCGGCCCAGACCATTCGCGCTGTGGCTAAGATAGGTACTGGAATCATTGGGCAATTTTCGCACATTTTGCCACAGCGAGACTACATGGCGCTGCGGCGGAAATGCCCCCTGGAGCTACTGTTCTAAGTCCCAAAATTCTTGCCTCGGCGGAACACCCTTGCGCCGTGGTGAGATTCACTACTGTACAACCCTTAACTTGTTTTCCTGACTCGCGTTGCTGCAGGACCTATTACGCCGCGGCGAGTTTTCGTTCTGTCACCCTCCTGGGCGATTTTTCTCGATTTGCGCTGCGGCGAGATTTCTCAAGCCATGGTGCTCCTCGCCACTGTCACTCCCCAAGCCAATTTTCTTCTCTTATGCTGCAGCGGGATTCATCATGCCATGGCACCCCTCGATTCTATCACTCATCTGGTCGCGATGAAGCCTTCTCAGCCGCAGCGTGATTCCCTCCTGTAACATCTCCCAAATTTCATCCCCTACACTCCAATTCTCATCTTAGGACTACCCTAGGACCACTCTCACTTATTTTATATGTCTTTAATGGTATTTATCTGCCCTATACACCCAGCTATTCTACCATTTCCAATTCAAAATTTAAATGTAAGTTTTCACTCCTCCAACTATCCTATGCCGGTAAGTCCATAGCATAATAGCAACAAGAACTCATACACTATTGGAAATTAAAATTTGATATACATTCCGTCAGAGGTTTCATACATCAATGGTTCATATTACATCTAATACATCACATAATTATATTTCCAACAGTATACCATACCATAAATTCAGCAAAATACGTACGTGAAGTGTTATAGGTTCATACATCCGATATCAAGCTAAAGTGAGGTCAAACTCCTCAATGAATACATCCAAGGTAATCAAAATATAAGAGCCTACACTTGGCAACATGAATACATGATGATGTTATACAATAAGGAATTCAAAATTTAGCATCTATACTAAATAAGTCAGCCTATGTGCAACCTTCTCCCTACACGATGAAGCTCATAGATTTTCATTCACTTGCTTCCCCTTATCCTTACTCGAACAACCTTCACCTGAAATATTAATCCCATAAAATAGGGTGAGATATAAATCTCAGTAACCAAGGCAATTCCATCGTATAATCCAGTTTAATTAGCATACATGCATAATTTCACATAAGCATAAGAAAAACACCAGTCATATCAGTAAATGAAACAATTAGACTATCATGATCACTATCCCATACTACCAATCATATTTTCACATGTTAAAGGCCATTAACACCGGGAGAGGCTGGTCTACGGCACCTACTCCCCATTAAACACAACTAGGGCTCAGTGCATCTGGGATTTGATCATAACCTGGTGCCTGATTGAAGTACATGCACGGGTGGCAGCCTCACCACAGCTCCACCATGGACTCACAAGGTCCAACACAATACAATAGATAGCCAACCAATTCATTTAACATTTCAAATCATTCATGTATAACAAATATGAAATTAAAATAGATATATGCATGGAATTAATATAAACCCAGTTACCTCACTTGTAGATAATTGCAACAGCCACCAATGGTACGAAATGTCCCTATAACTATAGCATCAAATAATTACTATTCTAATTCATCATTAACAGTTACAACAAGCACCCAAAAAATTTAAAATGCTAATGTCTACCTAGGAATCACTTACCCAGCCACTATAAGTCTCGAATTCGGATTTATGTGTCCTCTTCCAGAAACCTCAATGTTTCATCCAAAATCCTAAGCAAATTCATACAAAATTAATACCCATATTATAATCAAGTCATTAGGGTCTCAAATCAGCAGAATTACCTCAAAAAGAAGAGTTCATACTTATCTAATGACAGCCCTAGCCTCAACCTACGAATTTCCACCAAGAGAATCCCAAATAACTACATTTCAGATTTTGGGTATGGTGAAAATGCTCTAAATGAAAAACTAATTAGACCAAATTGAAGAGAAAGATGAGAGGATTATGTTATATAACTATTACCTTGGCTAAATCTTGCTCCAGAAGTGGGAAAATGTGAAAATATGCCAAGAACCCTAGCCTCCCCTTTGGACCTCCGATTTTCTCCTTTGTGTTTCAGAAAAATGGGATAGTGGTTAAAGCATTTAGGATTTTAGTTGGGTCAAATATGGGTCATGGGTTGCTCCAAGGTCCAACTCCTAATAGGCTCAGATTTTTCCTTTGTTAGGCCAATTTTTAAGTTGTTGGGTTGTAGAATTCTGTTGGGCCAGACCTAGTTTTAGGATCTCTATTGTTTTGGGTCTGCACAAGGTTTATTAGGCCTTACTAAGAGCCTATACAAGGTGGATCTTGGGCCTCTATCACATTAGATCAAGTTGGGTCTGCACCTAGCTTATTGGGCCTCTATTAGCCTCTTATCTACTTAATTTAATTTGGGCTTAGATAAAGTTTCTATCCCAATTAAATCTCAAACCCATATTAATAATGTATCTCTGTAAAATCTTCATTCACTTAACTTACCCAATTATTCCATATTAACCTAATCCATGATTAACACCTTAATTAATTATGGGGTGTTACATTTAATTTTTTTCAAACTTGATTTTGTATCATATATGATGGGAGAGGATAAGAGAAAATCTTAAAAAAAAATTAGGAAGCTTAGGAAGTGAAATGGTACCATAGATTCCATATTGTGACTTAAAGAAGCAATATGTAGTTAGGCTCCTCAAATGGATTGTGTGATGACTCCAAGAGGTCTAGATGGAGTTAAGAACCATAGATGGAAGGAAAGAATAGAGCCAAAATCATGGATTATAGGTGTTGCTTCATTAGGTGTATTATGGAACTATAAATGAGCCATAGGAATAATCTAGCTTTAAAAATGAATGTGTAGCTTTAGAAATTGTTCTAAGAGTGTAATTGGCTTCTATCTAATGTGTTTAGGTCAAAGGAATCAAATCTCACATCCTTGTGAGTGTATGGACGAGGGACAGGAAGAGTTTTCAAGGAAGAAAGTGTGTTTTTATAACCAAGGTAGCTTTTTCTTCTTTCTCTCATGCATGATTGAGTGTTGTTCTTGTCTTTGAATGTGTGTGTGTATGCTTAAGCCATGCAAGATGTTTTTAGCATATATCTATATGCCATGGTACCATGATGCTTTGTTATGCACTTGAATGATGTGTTTATGAACATGTTTTGGTTTGCTTGAGTGTGGTGAAGCCAAAAGTCCTTTAGTTAGGGTAAAGATGAGCCAAAAGTTCCCAAAAATTGGTGAGACAAAGCCAAAAGTCTCTAAAGAGTGAGACTTGATCAAAAGTCCCTTAAGAAAATGGGTGAGGCAAGTCCAAAATCCTAAGGAGAAGTGGGTGGGGCTAAACCATCTTCTTGGCAAACCTATATATGTTTTATGTGACTTCTCGAATGTAAGAAATGACCCATATATGATTATGTATTCCATGATATCTATGCATGATTTTTAGACTTGAATTTGCATCCTTTATGTATGGTTGAAAGGGGGAAAAGCTATTGGGATTCCTAGAATCTCATTCCTTCCTCCCTATTACCTAACATGTCTAGGTGGACCAAGTGAACCAAGGAATGGAAGCCACCAAGCTTGAAGGAGAAAGATAGACAAGAAAGTGTGTTATTTTATTTATTTTGTAACTATTTTGATGGCATGTGATGTAATCCTACAATGAATATGTTTTATAACTATTTGAACATGTGTAAATACATGGATATTTGATGTACATATGAGAATTAATGCCATGTGAATGATATAGCAAATTTTTGACATTGAATGGCAAGATAAAGCTTGTATATTCTTGTGTATGCCATAAAGTGGGAGAGTGAGTTTGTGAAATTTGGGTTTGTGAACATTTGAAACATGTTTAATAGACCATCTTGGTTCTTTTCCATGTGCTCAATTGGCCATGAAAGCCTTGGAAGCAAATTTGGATCTTTTGTGACCCTTTAAGAAGCATAAATGGACCAATTTGCAACCCTATAGTACAATCTGACCAAATGAATGAATTTCCTCATAAAATTTGGCATGCATATAGATCTCATCTAGAGCTTTTTTAGAAAGCTAAAGACCATATTATTTGGAGCTCTGTGGAATTAATTATGAATTTCCAAAGTTGCCAAATTTTTGTTGCTCTGATATGGTTGTTGTTTATATAGTCAATTTCTTCTCTTGTGTCATTCAAGGGCCAAATGGTGTCCAATACTCATGAAATTTTACAAAAATAAACTAAAAATGATAAGATTTCTATAGCCACTAAGATCATCCCAATTGGATATCTAAGTAGAGAAATATGAATTTTTGAAGTTTAGTGTTAGTACTAGTAGTGCCAGTTGAGTTTATGTACTGTTCCATTGATATCCAATGGCTAGACAGTCATGTTTTGGTCTAGACTTATTTTTAGCATAAAGTAGACCTCTGTATCTTCCAAAAGGTATAATTTTCTTAATTGCAATTTTTATAAAATTAGTTATGATTTTCCAAAGTTCATGACAGTAACTTGGCACATCAATCCGAGACTGAACATATGATTTTTATGTACATGAGTTAAAAGCTTAAGTTTTTGGTAGCATCTTGAGATGGTTTTGAGTTGTATGAGTGTAATTAAATATGAGAATGAGATGGATGAGTTCATATGGTCCATGGGACACAAAAAGAAATTTTTGTCCATGACTTAATGCAAAAATAATGTAATATTTTAATGGCATTTTTCTTTCAAGTTTGCTACATCAGGGGATTGTAACTAGAGATGAGATAGAATAAGTTAAATAAATATGGTGTTATAGTTAGCATATACATACTTATTCAATCAATTAGTGGCCACAACTTTTAAAACATAAATTAATTGAGTGTAAGTCCCATATCAAATAGGAAGACCCTAGGCTAAGGCTTTATAAAAAGGAGTAGTACTCTCCCTTTCGACGAGGTGCTTTTGGGGTGTATACTAGACAAGAAAACCCCAAAGGACAAAATCCTGATCCCGATATTAGATAGGAAAGGCATCTAATCAGGAGCAATATCGTCAAAGGCTCTGTGGGGAATTGATATTAGAGCTAGCCTAGCTGTATGTGCAACCCGAGGACGAGTTGGCCCCAAAGAAGGTGGAAATGTAAGTCTCACATCGGATAGGAAGACCCTGAGCTAAGGCCTTATAAAAGGGAGTAGTATTGTCCCTTTTGACAACACATTTTTGGGGTGTGTACTGGATGGGAAAACCCCGAGGGACAAAATCTCAAGCCTAGTACTAGATAGGAAAAGCGTCTAACATGAGCAATACTGTTGAAGGCTCTATGGGGAATTTGTATCATAAATGTAATACTTTAACCTCTTACCTATTATACCATGGTCTCATTATCCATCTCAATGCATTTCATATGAATTAGAGCATAAATGCAAGAAACCATGCACCTCATGTCACACTCGAAAATGCGACTGCGTGGCGCCTTAAGAAAAAAAATTCTAAAGAAATGTTGATTTTCAAAGAAAATAAAAATCGAAATCAAAATCAAAGTTTCAGGAGTCGCCACTAAAATTTTATTTTTTGAAAAGACAACTTTGGAAACACTTTTTTATTTGAAAAAATGAAAAAAAATTATCTACAAACCAAAAAATGGATTTGAGAGTCAATTGTGAGTGGGGAAGGTGTTAGGCACCCCATTACACCAATTCCTAGAACGGTTACTCTAAGTTAGTTATACAAAATTAATATGGCCTTCATTCTATTTTAATTCTCCCTGACAAGTCACATGCAAAATAAAAAATAAAGAAATTAAAGAAAATAAAAGTAAAAGTAAAAAACAAGGAAAATTAAGAGTAAAATAAAATAGAAAGGAATTCAAGAAGTAAAATAAGAAGGAAAGGAATAAAATTAAATGTAAAATAAGATGAAAAGAAATTAAAGAAATAAAACTAAAAATTATTTATTTACAAGAGCAAACTTGACTTAAGATGAGAGCATAAGGGCTATGTACCCTTCGAGATGGATCAAAGTCCACGTAGTTCGAACAAGAACTCGAGTTTGTTAATTGTTTCTGTTTTGGTTGTTTTTGTTTCTATTTTGTTTTGTTTGTTTTGTTTTTGTTTCTATTTTTGTTTGGTTTTTCTTTTCTTTTCTTTTTTTTTTAAATTTTTTAATATTTAATTTTTGATTTTGTGTTTTTTTTTTCTTTTTTTCTTTGAAAAGACACAGAAAATAAAAATTACTTTTTTCTTTAACAAATAAAACGAGTTTTGAAATTGGATGTTATGTTTTTCTTTATTAAAGGTAAATTTAATATTATTTTTCTTGTATTTTCAGTTTTTTTTTCTTTTTTTCATCATTTTTTCTCTTTCAATGTCTCTTTCTTTTGTTATGACTTTAAAAAAAAGAGAAAGAAAATAAGAATTACTTTTATTTTTAACAAATAAAATAAATTTAGAATTGGTTGATGCGTTTTGATTTGTTAAAAACAAAGTTAATTTTACTTCTTTATTCTTTTTACATTTTTAGTTTTTCTTTTCTTTTCTTTTCTCATTCCTCCTTGGGTTTTTAATTGACCTTTTTTCTTGTCAATGATTAATGATTATTTTTGGATTATTTTTATTTTTATTTTTAATTATTTTTTTCTTGATTTTCACTTTAATTTTGTCAAATTTTTTTTTCACTTTTCATTTATGATTTTCTTAAATTTTTTATTTTTTTCTTTTCATTTTTTTTGAATTTCTTGGTTTTAATCTCATTAGATTTTGACTTTTTATTTCTTATGATTGATTTTTTATTTTAATATTTTTTGTTTTGGTTTTGTTTAATTAAAAGTTTTTTCTTTTTTTTTAGATTTTAGATTTTAGATTTTTTTTCATTTTTACAAAGTATATCTTTATTAAAAGAAATTTTGAGAAAAGTTCATAAGTTTGGAAAAATTTAATTTTTCCTTTTCCCTTTGTTTTCATGTTTTCTTTTTTATTTGTTTGGTTTTGCCTTTTGTTTATTTTGTTTTATTTTGTTTTTTGTCTCGATGAACTTTTGTTGATTTTGTTTTTCTTTTGATTTTTTGTTTGAACATTTTTGTTAGATTTTGTTTTGATTTTTTTTGGCTTTGTTTCGATGAATTTTGTTGATTTTGTTTTTCTTTTTGATTTTGATTGATTTTTTTAAAATTTCTAATTATTTATTTTTTCACTTTGATTTTTGATTCATTAATTTTTTAGTATCTTTTTTTTCGTGTTTTTATATTTGATTCCTTTTTATTATTAGATTTTTTTAATTGTTTGTTTTATTTGTTTTTGTTTTTGTTTTTGTTTTTATTATTTTTTTTGCTTTTGTTTTTTTTTTGTTTTAATATTGACTTTCAACTTTTTTATCTTTTTCCTTTTTTATGATTTTTAGTGATGGATTTTTTTTATGATTTCTTCTTATTACTTAATTACTGATTTTTAAAATTTTCTACTCTTTATGATGATTTTTTTTTTAATTTTGTGGAAACATCTCTCTTAGTGTTTTTATAAGGTACATTTAAAATTTTAACTTTGCGAAATAAAAGTAAGAGGAAAAATCTAAGTTTACATGAAAAAAATTTTTAACTACTTTTTTTTAAAGAAAATTAGTTTTTGTTTACAATTTTTTTAAACGGAGACATTAAAAAATTATTTAAAATTGACTTTTAGAATTGAAAAATTTATCAATTTTTTTTCCTCTTTTTTTATTGTTGTTTTGTTTTGTTTTTTGTTTTTTATATGGTTTCATTTTTGAAAATCTTTCTTTAAAGAAAATCAATTTGATGTTGATTGTTGGAACCCAAAACATATAAAAAAAATATTTGTGACCCAATGGATACCTAAGAAGCTTTATTGCCAATAGGGTACTACATTTGATCCCTATACGCTTGAGGGGATATACAATCCCACACAGCGATTTTAAAAATAAAAATAAATAAATAAATAATGAAAATGAAAGTAAGAATAAAAATGAAAATAAAAATACTTACAAGCAAATAACCATTGGTGAGAGTGGGTGCTTATGTGCTCAGACAAGTAAGCATCAGATCCAAATACATTTTAGATATATAAAGAAGGACACAAAATCGATTTGTCTTCACTTGTGTGTCTCCATCCTTTAGTTAAATTGATAAGCGACTCTTGTGTTTTCCAGCAAGTTCCATAGGTTGCTCCTCTAGAGCATCTTGCCTTAACCAATGGAGTATTTTCTAATTCCTCTGTACAACTTCCCTTTCTCTTCACTCCACCAATTCCCGAGGACCTCACACACAACAGAAACAAATATTAGTTGCCATGATAATAAATTTTCTGTAAACAATCAAACATCAAATGCCTCAATACATGCCAAAATCAATATGAATGAGATCCATCTATGTAGTAAGCAATCCAAAGGAATCATATTCAATTTTGAAATGTAGGTATGGTCATTAATATACAATCTGGGGCTAAAGCTCTGTTAAACTCAAAAGGGGCTACAACAAACTTTTAGCATAAAATGGAGCCATAAGGCCAGGGCTAAGAACATATTAGAGACTCCCAAAAGGGAATAGTATCATCAAGCATTTCGCACAAAACCAAAAGCAATGGGATAACAGCAAGTTTGGAACCACTTTAAGATTCGATTGAAGCTAAAAATTGAGGCTAATCACATCATAAACTTCCCATGGGACAACGACAAATGCAAGACAAATCCAAGACTTATACCAAGTTAATAATTAAGGCTAAAAACAATGAGACGACAACTGGGATTTCACACAAAACTACATTACATGCCAAGGCTGAAAACAATGGAACAGAGGACAATGCATCACTTTAGGCTTATTAAGTCAAGACTTGCATACTAAGTAGGAAACAGAGCCTATAATCAATTTTGAGTTAGGATACATACCAAGCAAGGACTTAAACCTATAATCACAACAAACATCCAGTATTTTCATATCAAACAGGAGTCTAGATCAACTGCTGAACTGAGATTCATCTAGAGAGAAGTTCATAGAAAATATATCTGAAGCATTACTAATAAGCAGAAAATCATTCACCCATTCAAGCTAACCAACTGAAACCAAAATCTCAACTAATACTCTTGATCTATTAAAAGCCATAAACCAAGAGAAGCAACTTTGCACATTGAGAACATAGTTCAGAAGCATTCAAAATGGCCAAGCTATAAACCCTCTTATTCTTTATCTCAACTCAACAATCAGCAATACATCCCATACCCTTTAAACAAGAATAGAGTTGATACACATTATTAAAGTACCCTATGAACAAAACAAACCAATAGAGATAATATGGATTGTGAAAGTTAAAATCAAATATCACCCAGCAACAATCCAATCCCTTAGAGGAGATGACTATAAGAATGAAAAGATAGAGATGAAAAATAAGAGAAATGTACCTCCCACAAAAATAGAGCCCAAAAACTCAAAGGGAATAGCCTTCTTTGATCTTGGGAATACAGCATGAAAAGGGCTTCTTCGATGTTCTGGAGTCTCGATGTAAGAGAGCATCTGATATCTGATGGAGGATCCCTAGCAAAGGCGCCTTCTCCTTCAGGCTTCCTTCTCCTTAGCTCGAATGGGTGCAGATTGTCATTGCTCCTCGTTCTCTCTCTCCCTCTCTCGTAGACTCACTCTATTCTCTCTTCCTCATACTCTCATTTTTCTCTTTCTCAATCTCTTCTCCCTATTCTTCCCTCTCACACTCAGTCTCCCTCTCTCAATTTCCCCTTTAATATGAAAATCCCCAATCTCCTTTCACCCTTGATCTTCCGTCTCTCTTCTTCACCCTCCTCTATCTCAGAAGCCCCTTCTTTCACACACTTTCTTGTTTCTTTCTTTCCCTACGATTCCCTCAAACCCAAAATCAATCCTCCCCTCCTTCTTTGATTTTTGCTCTCTATCTTCCTTCTCCCTTTTTTCACCTCACGATCCCTCTCTTACTCTCTCCATCCCTCTATTCTTTCAATCTTTCCATTTCTCGAAACCTCTCCTCTACTTTCTTTTCTTTGTTCTCCATGCCTTGTCTCCCCCTTTCTTTTTTTTTTTTCTCTCTGGGTCTCATTTCTTTTTTATAAGCGATTCAGAGCATGGGCTTCATTCCTTCTCAAACACATCCTCCTTCACCTTTTTTGTAAAGGCCGATGTCGCATTGCTCCACTCATCCTCCACTCTAGCATTAGTGTTTCTCCTTGTTTGTCCTTTTCTGCTATTGCTTTGTATAGCCGCATCGTGCTCTTGGAGGATGCGAGAGAGCAAAAGCCAGAGAAGGGGGGGACCAATGCTAATAGGTTTCCTTTGCCTCTTTTCATTTTTTTCTATTTTCCGTTTCAGGTACGCGGGCTTCTGATTTGGGTTAGAGAGGCAGAGGGTCTGAGATTTATAGGTTGAACGAAATGGGCCTCCATTTTTGTTTCATTTTTCTATATTTCATTTCAGTTAGTCTTTTCATTTTTTTTGTTGACATTTTATTATTTTATTATTTATTTATCTTTTTTTTATTTTTGCATTTTCTGTTTTTTCTTATATATTTTTTAATTTGATTTTTTTATCAATTTTCTTTCCTTCTCTTCCTTTTTTTCTTTTTTTTGTTTTGAAAAGGTAATTTTTTATTCTTTCATGATTTTTTCTATTTTTGATTTTTCTATGATTCTTTCTATTTTTCTATTTTTTGTTTCGAGTACACGAGCTTCTGATTTGGGTTAGAGAGGCAGAGGGTCTGAGATTTATGGGCTGAACAAAATGGGCCTCCATTTTTTGTTTCATTTTTCTATTTTTCATTTCAGTTAGTCTTTTCATTTTTTTTTGGGTTGACATTTTATTATTTTATTTTCCATTTATGCTTTTTTATTTTTTATTTTCTTTTTTTTCTTATATATTTTTTTAATTTGATTTTTTTTATCATTTTTCTTTCCTTCTTTTTTTTTTTGTTTTGAAAAGGTAATTTTTTATTCTTTCATGATTTTTTCTATTTTTGATTTTTTTTATGATTCTTTCTATTTTTGATTCTCTTGATTTTTGATTACTTCTTTTGATTTTTTTGTTTTTCTAATCTTATTATTATTTTGAAGTATGCCCGAACAAAATATGATGTTCACACCTCACATGAAAAGGGCAATAAATGTAATAGTATTAATTGTATTACGTAAGATTTCATTTCTTTAATTCATGCCCTATGAATCATGTGAACTCATTAATATCATTTTCTATTCATAAAACATCAATACAAGTCATAACCGTCACCAAATATCTCAAGAACCTCAGGTTTTAGACTACATATCACAAAATCAATGGTTTGCTTTCGGGTTCAAATTCTAACTTTCTAATACCAACTCTGAAAATTCATAACTAATTTTAAAGAAATTAAAATCAAGCAAACCATACCATTTCTAGAAAGTTGTGAATGTCTACTTTTGACTAAAAATAATTCCAGACCAATGACATAGACTTAAACCCACAGAAATTAATGAAATAGTAACTCAGGTCAGGTTGCACATGCAACTTCAAAAATTCATTTTTGCCTCCACAGAGCTCTAAATGAGGTATTCTTGGTGGATATGGAAAGCTTATGATGTATAGTTTATGCTTGTAAAATTTCATGAGCATTGGACTTCATTTGATCCACATGTGACACATAGAAGAAAAACTGGCTAAATGAACAATAATTATACCATTTCTGCATAATTTGGCCAACTTTGAAAAATTATAATAAATTCTCTAAAGCTCCAAATTGAGTGCTCTTTGCCTCTTAGAAAAGTTCTAGGTGAGACCTACTTGTTAGCCAAATTTCATAGAAAAACTTACTCATTTGGTTAGACTTTGGTTTAGCTCACCATTTGATCAAATTTAAAGTTCAAAGTGGGCATTTCAAGCACCATATGGGCAAGTTTAAAAGTATAAATACAACATATAAAAGCATGTTAAATGATCCAAATTATTATGGAACTCAATCTCACCTTACCACTTGCATACATACACATGAATATCACATCTCATAAAGGCTCCTTGGTGGCAAGAACATAAATAGTCATTCAGCTAGCTTCCACATTGATACATACACTATTTATACATACATTAGAATATGTTCAAGGGCTTACATCATATATACACTTAAGGTTACAATTTTTGACATCATAATGTAATTATAAAGCTCATTTATCTATTAATTTGTCAAAGTCTTGCTTCTCATGCTTGTTGGCTTCCATTTCTTTGTCCACTTGGCTCACCTAGACATGGTTAGGCATGTGTGGGGAAAGAGTGAGATTCAAAGAATCCCAATAGCTCTTAACCCTTTCAAACATACATAATGGATGTTAAAATATGTCAAATAATACATTCATGGCTTTCAAGCTACTAATGAACATATACATAACATTTTTTATATTCAAGAAACTCATACACAACATGCATAGGCTTTCAAGGCATTGGTTTAGCCTCACCCACTTTCCTTGGGGCTTTTGGATTTGCCTCACCTAGTTTCATGAGACTTTTGACTTAGTCTCACTCTTCTTGAGACTTTTGGCTTTGTCGCACCCATTTCTAGAAACTTTTGGCTCATCCTCACATTTGCTAAGGGACTTTTGGTACAACCTAACCCATTCAAGCTATATTGCATACATAAACACATATCAAGAAGCATAATGGTACCATTGCGTGTAAGCAATTGCTAGGCACATTTCTCATGGCATAAACATACAAACAAGCACTCAAGACAATCAAACATCCAAGCCATACATAAGAGAAAAGTTAGAGAGCTACCTTGAAGCAAGAACACAATATTTTCCTTCTAAACGCTTCTCCCCTTTCTCGACCAAGCCTTACTATTAAGTGGCCCTTAGTTTTCTTGGCCTAGACATATCAAAAGAGATATAAATCACTCATGGAAACAAGCTTTGGCATCATACACACTCCATGTGAAGCTACTTTGTTCTATGGCTCCATTATGCTTCCATACAAGACCTTATGAAGTAACTACAAGAATTCATGATCTTGGCTCCTATTTCTCATTCATTTTAAGTCTCTTGACTCCATTTCGACTCCTTGGAGTTACCAAAAATTCATTCCTAAGAGACTAGACACAAGTTGCTTCTTTAAGTCTCATTATGGAGCCTACACCTCTATCTCACAAACCAAGGCTTTTAAAATTTTTTTCAAGGTTTCCTTTGATGTTCTCCCATCATATTTAATCCCTTTCTAGCCTTAGAAAAATTTAAAACTCTCGCTAGGTGCATGAAGAGCTCTTGGCTGAGACTATGCAATCATATAGCACCCATGGAGTTTGCTTGCTTTCTCTTAGCGAATTAGCACTTGTGAAGGCTTCTTAGATGTCTTGAGAACTCATATATACCCTTAGAAAACTTAAATTACTACTAGGAAGCTTCATCTTGGCTTAGGTGCAATTAAATCCCTAGGTTTGCTAACTTATAATCTAATGCTTCTTATTCAATTTCAAGGGCATCTTCTTAATCCTCACACTCCATAACCCTTGGTTCCATCAAGAACACATGAAGGAAAACTCTCCTCCTCACTTTCTCTCTCTAGGCTGAAGCTTAAATGGCTTGGAAACATAAGATTTTGCAAGTGTTTCAAGTAAAGTCTTACTTTAAAATGAAACTCTCTTCACATAGATTATTTTTCATTGATTGGTTTTTTAAAAAAAGTTCCTTTTTTGCTATGGTCAGACCTGAATCTTTAATTTTTCAAGAAAAGAAAACCACCATTAGAAAGCTCTTAGAGAGAGGAATAACTTTTCTAACTAGTGTGGGATGAAATGGGGTTGTTTTTGTAACACCATAATTTCCTGACTCATTTCATACTATATCTATGTCTCACATCAAGCAATTCATACAAGACGCAAGAAAATGGCATTATTTTAATGCATTTCTTAGCGTTGCATCACGTGTAAAAATTTCGGTCAGTGTCACGTGGACCATATGAGCTCATACATCGCATTCTCATGTTTAATTACATGAATACAACTCATTTGCATCATTGAAAGTGGCCTACATCTCGTGGAACTCAAAGGGAAGCATGAAATACATACATATATTTTCAGCAAGATTTTTCACATTTCTGTCACAAATTTTGGAAAATCATAACTAATTCTAGAAAAAATTGAAATCATTCATTCTTGGCTATTTTGGAAAGCTACACATGTCTACTTCATGCTAAAAATATGTCCAGACTATAACATCCAACACAGAGGATGTTTGACATTCAAAATTTTTCAAAGGTTAAGTTGTCCACTGGTGCTATCACAAAATTCTGCAGCAAATTCAAAAATGTCCAATTAATTCCAAAAAAATCCAATACATGCAAATAATACCAATCTAGAAATCTACGGATATTAGCTAGAGGGAAAAAATAATTATAGACCAGTTCAAGCACGTCTAGAACTCAAAACTCAATCAAACAGTAACTGAGGTCGGCTGGAGTTCCTGGTGCTAGATAGATTCTTTGAAAATTCATATATCTCTCTCTAGACATCTAAATGAGGTGCTTCTAGTTGGCACAAGTTACTGGTAATGCCTAGTTTCTCTGTATAAAATTTTATGACAATTAGACATCATTTGAGCCCTGTGTGATAGATTCCATTTTTAGACCTAAGTGAACAGTAACATGACTAAAACCAAAAATTTGCCAGCTTTGAAAATTCATCAAATATTCTCTAGACTCTAAAAATTCTATTCTTTAGCTTCCAAAAAAGCTTTCAACAAGCTCTATTTGCATGCCAAATCTCAAATCAAGAAGAGCTCATTTGGATAATAAGTGACTAGGGTTCCATTATGGTTAATTTTGGCTTCATATAGGATACCAAAATATCCAAATGGCTTTCCTTGGGGTTTGGCACCTATTGGGCAAGCCTAAAAGCATAAATAGGACTTGTGTGAGCTATCCAAATGGTCCCAACCCTTATGCATCTCATTTTGGTCATCTCATCCACACTTATACACAATTCCATAATATCATTCAAGAAGCTACAATGCCATAACATGCTCATATTGCATTCTAGTGATCACATAATACATTCTCCCATTTATACATGACATATTATCATAATTACATGTATTCATAACATTATAATACATATACATCCATTGGTTACATTATTTGCCAATTGTATGGTCTTAAAGTAGTAAAATTCAAACACTTTAATGTCATTTTCTCATCTTCAAGATGGTTGGCTTCCATTACCTTGCTCTCTTGGTCCACCTAGCATGTTAGAACATTAAAGAGGAGTGGATGAGATTCAAAGAATCCCAATAGCTCATCTCCCATTCAATCGTACATAATGGATGCAAAACAAGTCTTACAAATGCATGCATGGCATGTGGACATGTACAATCATTCAAGGACCATTCTTAGCATTTAGAAAGGTCACATATAGTATATAAAGGCTTGCCAAGTAAGTAGATTGGCCTCACCCAATTTCTTGTAGATGTTGGACTTGCCTCACCTATTCTTTAAGAGATTCTTGGACTCAACTATGCTCTTGAGAGTCCATCTCACTTTTAGGAGACTCTATACTTTGTCTTAACAAATCTTAAGGGTTCTTGGCTCATCCTCACCATAGCTAAGGGTTCTTGGCCTCCCCACACTCAAGCAAATCCAAACAAACATCATAACATCATTTAAAAACATAATATGTCATCATGAAATCATGGCATATGAAATCATGCTAGCATACTTTTCATGGCTTGAAAATACACATACACACTTTTTAAAACAAGCTAAGCACACATCCATGCATGAGAGAGGATGGAGAGAGCTACTTTGGATACAATTACACACTTTTTCTCTTAAATCCAAGCTCCCTCTTTTGGCCACACACACACAATTGGGCGGGAATGCTTTCTCTTGGCCTAGACACAATTTATAGAAGCTAATTAGGTTTATGGAATTAATCCTAAGGCTACACAATTTGCTTAGACACTAGGTTAATTTATAAACCTCATTATGGTTCCATAATTGCACCTAATGAAGCAACACCCCTCAAATAAATTCTAGACTCCATTCTTTTCTTTTAAATATAATTCTTGACTCATTTTAAGCCTCTTGGAGTCATCACACAATCAAAACCAAGAGCCTAACTACATGTTGCTTCTTTAGGTCATATTATGGAACATAAGGCACCACCTCACTTTCTATACTTTCTAAATTTTTCTTAAGGTTTCCCCTCATATTAATTCATCATATGTGACTCAAGAATGGGCTTAGAAAAATTTAAAACTCTCCCTAGTTACCCTAACCTCTCTTGGCTGAACCTATGCATGGTTTTGACGCCCATGGACTTTGCTTTGTTTTCTCAAGGGAGAAAGCACATAGGGGAGACTTCTAGGGATCTTAGGAGCTCATTTAAACTCTCATTTAGATATAAGAATCAAGGTATCAAATCAAATTTTGTAAGGAACATATGAAACCCTAGACTTTGCATTTTGAATTTCCATAGTTATTTGTTAATTCTCTTTGCATATTCTTAATCTCCACAGCCTTTTTCCTAAGAATCACCCTTGTTTGTTCCTAAAAATCAAATCCTCTTAGGTCTTCTCAAGTGGGGTGAAATGGTAGAGAAGGGGAAGAAAGGGTATCAACTATGGAAGAAGAAATTACCTTATTTTCTTGCTTTTTCTCACTTGAATCTTGCTTTCTCTAGGCTCTTCTCTTCAAATCCGAATTTTCCCCTAAGTTTCTCCCTTAAAACAGATTTGTAAACTTCATTTTAATCAAAGAAAACAAAGGAGAATGGAGCAGAGGAGGTTTGGATGAAAGAAAGCATGAAAAACTACTAATTTCCTCACCTTTTTGCTTGAATTTCTCATCCTTTTCTTCCTCCTCTTGTGCGCCTCATCCCCTAGGGTTTTCTCTGGTTTTTGGGCAGAGCTTGGTCGACCAAAATGAAGGGGAAAGAAGGGCGCCACTTATATATATAAAGGAGGAAGAAGAACTTTTCAAAAATTCTTATTTTACCCTTCTTTTTTTGGCATTTTCGTTTCTACTTCATTTTAGCTCCTTTTTTAGAATCATCTTTTTCATTATAAAATTTAGGTTTTCAATTTAGTAAAATGCCTTTAGAATCACTCAAATCGGAGCTAAAATCTTTCCGAACGAATCCGTCAAAGTTTGGATACACCAATGTTAGAAAACGTCCACCAGAGGGGATTTAACTGTCTCAAGACTTCCCATGGTTTTCAAGGCCTTTGAAAACCTTGGAGAACTCAAAAATTTCATTTAAAAATCCCTCTTGTGAGAATTCCGCTCAAAATGACGAAAATGCCCTTATGTTTCGTCAACCTTTTGTTACATTTCGTTTCTTCATTCTAGCTCTGTTTTTCTTTTCGTCTGAGCCTGGGATTCTCATTTTTAAGAGTTTAGAATGCTTCCTAAATTTTTTGGGACCTTAACTACATCATTTCGGGAGACTTCCTTTTGTATTTGGTGAGTTTTATTCGTTTACGAAGAAACCGTACATTACATTTCTCACATTTTTTTCTCATTTTTAGAAAATCGGATGTTACAGTTTTCTTACCTAAATGGGAGCTTAAACTTCTTTTCTCTCCCTTCCCTTAATGTCACACCATGGATGCTCAAAATTTTAAAAATGGAAGCTTGGAGAAAGTGATGAGGTGTAATCTTATTTAAGAAGCCTTTCTTACAATTTTTCAAAATGATCATTTTGCCATACGCACCTATTTACTCCATTTAGGCATTTAGGCTCATTTCAAATCCCTTATGAGAACCATCTTTTCCACGATAAAATTTAGCAAGAATTACATTGAAAGATCTGAAGTTGATAATATTTATTTTAAAGGGCCTGTTATCACTGGGTTTAACTTGTTTTTTTTAAAGTTAGTGGTAATTTACTTAAAATAATAATAATAGGTCTTTTAGGGTAAATATTACAGCCTATAAAATTTAGGAAGAATTACACTAAAAGATCTGAAGTTGATAATATTTATTTTAAAGGACCTGTTACCATTGGGTTTTACTTGTTTTATTTAAAGTTAGTGGTAATTCTACTTAAAATAATAGTAATAGGTCCTTTAGGGTAAATATTACAGCCTTCATATCCCTAAATGTAATTTTTCCTAAAATTTAGGTCCTCTAATTCATAAAAAGCCTTTGGCTTCATCCAAATTGGATTAAAAACCTTCTTGAATAAACAGATCAAAGTTTGGGTTAACCGACGCTCTAAAACGTAAACTGGAGGGGTTTAAACCACTCTAGGGGTTCTCATGGATTTTAGGGCCTCTGAGAACAATAGGAAACCCATTTTTTCCATTTAAAAATTTCTCCTTTGAGTTTTTTAAAAAGTGCTCAAAATTATGAAAATGTCACTACATTTTTGTTAAATTTCATCTAGTTATTCTGGCTTCATTTTCAGGGCACCTCTGGCCTTGGATCGTCATTATTTGAGGTCTAGATTATTGCTCTAATTTTATTGGATCTCAAATCATTCTATCTAGGGGACTTTCTTTTATATCCAATGCATTTCGTACATTTACAGAGAAACCAGATATTACGTTTTTCACGTTTACGGAGAAACCAGATGTTACACTGAGCTTCACTTTGGAAGAGTTATTATGCTCAATTTGTTATAGCCACTACTCTAGTACTAGGTTAAACTCCTAGGAAGGAGTAAGATGAATAATTAAAAAAGGATTAAAAGCCCAATTAAGATTAAGGATTGGGCTAGAAATGAGGAAAGACACAAAAAAGATAGCTATAATAGGTTGTGATGTAGTAAGAAAAATATTGAAACAATCATGAAAGATATATCCTATATTTTCAATTAGTATGGACCTCCTAATAAGTCACAAGAATATGTAAAAGGAGTAGAAGGCTAACTAAAGAAAGAAAATGAGAACAAAAGTTGAGAAAAATCAGAAACATAATTACTTATACAAGGTAGTATAATGTAAAATAAGAAATATAGAAAGTTAAATCAAAAGCAAAATAGAATGAGATAAAGTTATTTCTCTCTATATATGAGTTAAATGAGCTAATTAGAAGATGTTGGAAGTATAAAATAGGTCAAAACACTGACGGCACAAAAAAACAAGAAAACTTGCAACACAATGCTATTTTGAGCCCCAGTAGCCCTTGAAAGTTAACCTAAAGGTTTTAAGACCTTTTAAATAAGAATATGGAGTCCAAATTTGGCTAGAATGTATAACATTAGTAAGTCAAAGAAGCAAGGGCAAAATGGTCATAAAAAGTCAAGAAGTCAATAACTTAATGTCATATTATATATATATATATATTTCATCCAAGCTTCTCTTCCATTGCCTTATTCAAAATATCTAGTAGCTCATGGGCATCCTTTAATGAAGTCATTTGGAGAAGAAGAGAGAGAAAGGAAAGATGAAGGATTTGAGGTAAAAAATACTTATCTTAGCAATTTTCATAGTTAGAAAAATTATTCATTTCCTTCTAAGCTCTCCATCTATGGTTCTAGAATTTCAAAAGGAGGAAATTGAGCTTTTTCAACAAGGGAGAAAGAGCTCTATTGGGAACTCCAATTAGTGCAAAAAGGAGCATTTCAAGTTTTAAACGGGGTATGTATTAAGCTAGGAAGATAGATGTGCTTGAAGCCCTAATTCCTTATGTATCATGCTTATAGAGAAAAACTTGTCTCTTTCACTTCTTTTATTTTATGATA